>OU426872.1:752943-782943 GCA_911387685.1 Dolichovespula media
TATACAATAAGACATGTATAGAGATATATCTTGTTTTCATATAACATTTTCGTAAATAACAATGAATTGAATCAATAGTATCAATGGGTATAACATCATACTTGAAAAATATTGAAGAAGCAAGCATTATATTTGAAGATATTTACATTGCTAAAACATAGTACGTCAAACATAAGTTCTTTTCAAAATCACATGAGTGTCATGCTAACAATGGAATTACATAAATATTTATACGTATAAAGAAGAATAAAATATATTGCCTAGAAAAAATAATTAAATCAATAATTATATCGAAGAATGTTATCATAATTTTGTTTACTTTATATTTTAATTATTATGATCAGCATTGTCAGTATGTTACTACTATTCCTAATACATATACATACATACATATATATATATATATATATATATATATATATATATATATATATATATATACATATACATATATATATATATAAGTATATATATATATATATATATTTGTTTGTTTTCTTATTAGCAACAATTATAGCTCAATTAGAATATTGATATATTCATTGACAAGACAGTGAATATTTACACAATATTTCGTTATACGAGGGAGAGAAAAAAAAAAAAAAAAAAGAAAAAAAAAGGATAAAAGATAAAAAATAAAAAGTCACAAATTATATTACAATTTGTGACTTGATATTCCCATTGAACCATGACTTATGTATTTACGGTAGTAACAAAACTCATCAGTATCTTGACATATCCGAAACATGGTGATCCCTCGATGGTCGATGCTTGTAATAACGATCGTAGTAATTTTCTTTTGTTGGATATCTTGTGGTATCTGCAAATCTACTATCCACTTCTCTGCCATCAACTGCATATCTCCCATCAACTTCTCTATTTTCAATTGGATATCTGCTATCGGATTCTCTACCATCCACAGTATACCTTCTATCTATATCACGATTATCCACCGTATATCTACAATCTGTTTCTCTATTTTCAGTTACGCTTCTACCTTCAGCGTGTCTCACTTCCGAATACCGTACATCTGAAGGATATCTACAATCAGCGGAAACATATCTACCATCGGCATCATAATAACTTCTATCGTATCCATAATTATATCTGCCTTTTTCCGAATAATCTGGTGTTTCCATAATCGAATATGTCGCGCGACCTTCATAATTTGGATATCTGGAATATTCTGCGTCAGAGGGATAAGTCGAAGAATTGGGAGTCGTCGCATGTGACACAATATAGTTTCTACCATCGTATCCTGGATCCTCATACGTAGAATAATTAGGTTTTTCATATGTGTTATAACTTTGCCCTTCGTATTTATATTTATTATCGTCATAGGGATAATTCGGTGGATACGACGGATAATGGGTTGTCTTATAGTCATAATCCGACTCATATCTCGTCATATTTCCTGTATCTGATGAATTCACATTCACATACGTTTTTGCCACAGGTATCCGTCGACTACTTGGCGTATGAACCGGAATAGGTCGGTAGCATTCATTGTGTTTGCTCGTATCATACTGACGAGCCATCATTAAGCCATCAATATTCTGGAACCAGACACACCAGCCCTCGACAATAACATACTATTTCATCTGTAAATTGACACACACACATACGCACTCTCACATCGCAGCAACTTTTAAAAAACGTAGTTTATAGTTATCATTCCACATACTTTATAATGACCAGTTCAACAACGAAATTATGTTGTATCAATAACATTATACCATCGTGTGTGTGTATATATATATGTATATATATATATATATATATATATATATATATATATATATATATATATATATATATATATATATATATATATATATGAACAAAATAATGCACATTATTACAGTGATGGATATATCATGAAACTTATATTGAATGAGTAAGTCTGGATATGATGTTTCATTATGTTTATACATTTCTGGATATCATGATGGATACACTAAAATCATACTTAACATCGCTAATGTTTATACTTTTTTTTTTACTCTCTCTCACTCTCTCTCTCTCACTCTCTCTCTCTCTCTCTCTCTCTCTCTTTCTCTCTCTCTCTCTCTCCCTCTCTCTCGAGCTTTTATTAAATGCTCTACTTTTTAAATGTATAACGAAAACCCCACAGCATTTATAAATCTATAGTGTTTTGCAAATTGTAGCAAGTAATACTATTTCTTTTTCTTTATATATTTTTTTCTTTTCTTTTGTCATTGAAGTAAAATAATCATTTTTACTATATAGAAACCAATATAGAATAACCGTGAAATAGATAAGTACTATAGTCGTACATCATATGTGGATAAAAAATTTGTTCACTCACGCACACTATCACACAAGATCATACTCATTACAATATTCCTTGTACTTCAGAAATCATACATTTAACGCCATGCAAACGTTTATCGTATCATGAATCATCTTTCAGCTTTTAACACACTTTACATTTCTTTTCTTTTTTTTTTTTTGGTTGAAAGTGTTTAGATGCACTGTTGATTGTTTTCCAATATTCCTGACTTGAAAATAACCACGATTAAGACAGTACTTAATTATTTTTTTTTTTTATTCTTTCACGTTTTTTTTCTTTTTTTTCCTTTTTCTCTTTTTTCTATTTTTTTTTTGTTTCTTTTCTTTTCAAATTTTCTTCTAACTCAGGAGTTAAATGGTGTTATAAAAGAATCATCACTGATATGAAAATTAACATATTATTATACTACGTTTCTTCAAAAGGATAAAGATAGATATAATACATATAATGTTATTTGAAGAACTTATGATTCGGAAATTCATATAATTTAACCATACATCCACGTCTAAACTGACAACTTCAATCTCAAAACATTCCAAGATTTTCACACTATTCTGTGTCAAAAGCATACTGTATTATATACAAATGAAAACAAACAAATGTCCCAAAGATTCTTCAACATAATCTCACACTCAGTTAACATCCACGCGTACACACACATTTTGCATTTACTCTTTATAAATTTGCCACTTAGAATCATTAAACTGAATTCACATGTGCAAAACATGCAGCAGTATTTTTATACTTTGTAACATTATCGAATGGTATTATCAATAATATTGAAATTTAATTTAAAAAAAAAAAATAAAAAAAAATAAATAAAGGAAACAAAAAATGTGAGAAATTATTCTCGTTCTCTTTCTTTCTTTTCTTTTTTTTTTTTTTTTTCTTAATATAATCATTTTTTCATAAAAAGGTTTCATTGTACCTTTTTTCTTTCTTTCTTTCTTTCTTTCTTTTTCTTTTTCCATCAATATATCAATTTTGCTGCGTACCACATACATGTGAATAAAGTTTCACGCATTCATCTATTTGCACCATATCAAGTGTGTGTATAATCTTATATACACATAATATGTATATATTATATTATACACAAGACATACGTATGTGTATGCATGTATTAGAATACACAGATACACATACATGTTTAAACATGTACATACATATACATATATCTGTATTATTAATAAAGATATATGTATACATAATTGTTCAGAACTACTAAAGTAAATTGTGCCTCTGTAAGTTGTTCTATAGCAATTAAGAAGAAAGATAAATTCTTTTTTTTTCTATTTTTTCTTTTCTTTTTTCTTTTTTTTCTTTTCTTTTTTTTTGTTTTTTTTTTGTTCTTTTTTTTCCTTTTTTCTTTTTTTTTTTTGTTTTTAAATACTTTTTGGCATTCATTTCTCATATCTTGCAAAATATCATATGACGCGATTTACTTGTACATAGTCTTATACCTGTACATATATAATATAAAGATATTTGTTTCAAAATCAATGTTCAAATTATATTGTTATTAATAATACATAAAAACCAAAAATAACGTCCGTAGAGATTAATTCATATATTTCATTTTGCTTCCTTCAGTATCGTCTTATGATTTTCTGTTTCTTCTTTTACTTTTTTTTCATTCTTTATTTTTTTTTTTTTTTTATGCCAATGATAATTTTTCAAAATACATGCATTAAAAAAGAAAATTGTCTCACATAGGCAAAACACTTTCATGTAATCAAAATGCCATAGATACGCTTTATATATAAATGTATATATATATATATATATATATATATATATATATATACATATATATATATATATATATGAAATATAACTAATATTCAAACGAAATAAAGTAAAGTATATTATAATATATGTACAGGGCTAAGGATCATTTGTACAAATTATTTATCTATGCGGGCACTTACAGTTTTTATGGCAGTTTAAGGAAATAATTTTAAATGACTGAATAAATGTTAAAAAGAAGAAGAGTTATTATCTTTTGTTATTGTTCTTACCTTACTATTGGGAACCTTGACATCACACCACCTCCCATCTATCATGTGTCGCTGAGCAAGACATCTTAACTGCGATTCATAGCTTCCAAATCGTATGAATCCAAATCCTTTGCTCTGACCAGATTTTGCATCCTTCTTAACCTAATAAATATTTTGTAAAATATTAAAAAAAAAAAAATATATAGACGATATATGTGCGCGCGTATGTGGTCGATTAAAGACTTCTGGATTGAAACGTATGTACTCGTATCAAAATATAAATAGGGTAATAAAGAAATATCGATAAAAAATGAAAAGAAAAAGAAAAAAAGAATTATTATTACAAGAAATTATTAATTAATAGAACTATGAAAAGTTATACGAAGTTATAAAACTCACTTGAGCCATTAGAACCTCGCCGAATGCCTCGAAATATTCCCTCAAGTTCTGCTCGGTAGTTTTCCATGGTAAGCCCAGTACGATCAAGTCTGTACAACGCAACTTTGTTTCCATTCTCTTTGTCTTAGCTGTGGAATTTTCCAAATTGTCATCAGATTTACGCTTGTTTTCTGAAAAGATGTCACAAACATTTACTTCTATCGGTTAGTTTTCTATTGCTATGCTTTGTTAACAATCTCATAGACCAGTGTTAACCAAACTGTTGAATGTACAGTGTAGGTATGGCCAAGGATGTACAGATGCACGATCAAGGAGCTAAAAGCTGTAAAAATTTATTAAAATATGAAGAAATACATTACGAGTTGATGTTATTTGTACCTATTATGGTCGATGAACACCTTGGAAAATGTACCAATTAAATTGTTAGTCAAGGAATGAAGCAGATTTTGTTTTTAATAGTTTGGGAAACACTGGTACAAATGTTCGTAATCTTTTCAGTACCAGCAATTATGCAAATATACATTCTTTCTTTTCTTCTTAATATTTAAATTACAAATCTTTAAATTACAAAAAAAAAGAAAAGAAAAGAAAGAAAGAAAGAAAGAAAGATGAATACAAATTTCTTTTTTTCTTTTTTGTCTTTTCTTTTCTTTTTTTTTTTTTTCTTTTCTTTGAGATCATCACATTTCTATCTTCATAAAATATTACTCTAGCATTTTATCTATTCATAAGCAATATCATTTATTTATAATAAAATTGTAAAGAAATATATATATATATATATATATATATATCCTTATCACATAGCTAAAGAACATTATTTAATGATACATAAACGCGACTTACATATCATTAATATAAAGTAAGGTTCAATTTTTTCCGGAAACGAGAATGGAAAAGGTAAAAAGCGCCGCGATAATGCCGGTGGTCACGCGTTAGATACCGATTTATTGGTTAAGACGAATTATCGCGTTTGATTGTAAAAGAAAAAAAAAAAAAATAATAATCGTCGAAGATAATTTCGAATGGAAAACGTAAAGGTATGAAGTTCAAGAATGAATTTATAAAAAAAAAAAAAAAAAGAAAAGGAGAAGAGAGAAAGGAAATAGAAATAGAAAGAGAGAAAGAGAGAGGGTGGAGTAGAAGGAGGGAGGGAGGGAGGGGGGAGAGAGAGAGAGAGAGAGAGAGAAACTAAGAGATATAACAGCGTCTAGATAAGACTATGATAAATCGTACAAAGGCGCGTAGAATAAGAAAACGAAAAAGAAGGTAAGTCTCGTTGGGATAAGATAATGAAAAAATCATGAAAATTTAGTTCGAAAAAAGTACGATGGCACGAATCGACGAGGAATGTTCGATCGATACCGTGCAGCGCACTCGTCGAACATGGTGTATATGCGTGTGCGTGCGCGTATGCGCGATACCTATATGTGTAATATATATGTATATATATATATATTATATATATATAATACACGTATATATATATATATACATATATATACGTATATTAAAAAAAAAGAAATAAAAAAAATTCCTTCCCTATACTTTCGATCCTAATCCTACGGGTCATACGATACGACATATACGCCATCACCAAACGTACAAGAGCGATAGAGGAGGGGTGGGGCAAGGGGAACGGCTTCGGGCATCTTAAAAGCACCTAACGCCACACTTTGCTCTCCTCTCTCACTCTCTCTCTCTCTCTCTCTCTCTCTCTCTCTCATGCTCTCTCTTTGAGATACACACCTTTCGGAAATACACAGAAATAGATCGCCTTGCCCCAACCATTTTCAGGTGGATGAAGCCGTCCCTCAACGAGCCTTACACCACGCATCGTCCGGGATTCTGGATTGCGATATTTCAGGCCACACGTCCCGGGGAATTGGGCGGACAGGGTGGTCAATAGGAGCGTGCTGTCGTCCTCGGTGGGCAGCTCGATAGGTTCTTCTCCCTCGTCCTCGGCGACTTGGATGTAGGACGTCATTTTTCTTCAGTAAAACACACTCACCGTAATTTTTCTCTTACTCTCTTTCTCTCTACCTCTCTCTCTCTCTCTTTCTACCTCTCTCTCTCTCTCTCTCTTTCTCTCTCTCTCTCTCTCTCTTTTTAACCGATCAATTATATATTCCCCTTATTACGTTGTTATTACTTTTATTATTATTATTATTATTTATTATTATTTATTTATCGTTATTATTATTATCGATTATTTTTATTAATAATATTAATATTAATATTATTATTATTATTATTATTTCCTTTAATATTTTTCGTTTTATAATTTTTTTTTCCGAAAAGCGGGGTAAAAAAAACTCTTACAACACAACAAACACACACGCTCCGATTCGCAGTCAGTCACGCAACACCGCACCTCTTTCTCTCCGCGATCATCGTTCCTCTTCGATCTCCCCACTTCCTCGACGCCATCTTCACTCCCACCAGTTACCACGCGCTCCTATTATTGGTCCTTTCGTATCCCCACTCTTGAGCGTCGGTAAAGCGACGCAGTTCCCCATAGGCTGATGCGCCGCTAACATATCGAATCATTTATCCGCCAATCGTCGAAGTCCTCTCTCTCCCTCTCTCTCTCTATCTCGATTCGACCTTTTTCGATTTCGACCACGATACTTTTATCTCGATTGACGACGCCTCTTTTGATGCTTCACGTACTCTATTGCATATGGCCCTTGTCGCGTCGTACGATTCGTACAATTATAATTTCCATGTTTTTTCAATTATTATTATAAAACGATTGGATTGATCGATCGGTCGTATTATCTTATTCCTTCGATTATTTTATCACGATATATTCGACGATAAGAAGTTTACAGCCAAACGATTGTTGCAACTATCGGCGAAATATCGATTTTGTCCAGTTCGAGGCAACGACCAATCACAACTGCCGACAACTGTCTCGGAGCTTAACGTTGTACTCTCAACGAAAAAGAAAACTACGCGCTTGAATAATTAAACGGAGCCTTTATGTAATTACGTAGTAGCCGGATGGAAGAACGAGCGAAATGGTTTCCCTTTTCTTTTCTTTTTTTTTTTTATTATTATTATCGTCCATCGTAAACGTCAATAAGTAACACGAGAATGTTAATTACTTTGTTAGATATATCGCTAATCGTATCACAATCCTGTATATTACAATATATAATAATTTATGATATAAAAAAATATTAATACTATTTTTATAACATTCCATTGATCATGCATATTAATATAATAGCATTCCAATCGATCAATCGTTTATCCACGCATGTTTTCCTTAAACGACTCGACGATTGATTCCCAAGTAAAGTCATAAGATGCATCGTTCACATCGATTATATTCTTTGCTTGTACTATATTAAAAAGTTTTACAAACGGCGCATATTGGCTTATAGCGTTTCTATCGGCTACAATAATTAGTTTGTGCTTAGCACGAGTAACGGCCACGGTTAAACGTCTTTGGTCCGCTAATATCCCGTTATCCTGCGTAAACAAATTTGTTAGAACGACGATTGTCTCGATCAATCGATAATACAATGTACCTGTGCTTGCTCCAATCTCTTTTTGATACTTCTAACGCACGAATAGAAAATAATGCTCTTGTCGCGTCCTTGATATTGATCCACAGTATTTACTTCTATTTCTGAATTTAACAAATTTTTTATTAAAACAACTTGCGCCTTGTACGCCGCGATGATACCAATTTGTTCCGGCCTTACACCGATCTAGTGTTATAAAGATAAATATTGATTTTAAATCGTGTTGATAATAATAATAATAATAATAATGAAATTACCTGAAATAGAGACTTAAGGAGATATAAAATTAAAGCCGCTTCCCAAATATTGGAACACGCTTGATCGGTCTTAATATTATCTTTCTTATAAAAAAAATCAATGGTCATGTCTTGAGTACAACCGGTATCTAATATAATCACGGAATCTTCTAACGCAGGTGATAATACTGCTCTTACCCATCTTTCGTTTGACGATGGTACCTGAAACAACGTTATGCGGGCATTGTTCGTTTTTAGGAAGAATTAAAAAAAAAAAAAAATAGTCTAATTTTCGAAACATTCAATTACATTCATATTTGACGATATAAACGTTGCATTTTCTATTGATTCGTTGCCCGCCTTTAATTCGTCGTTATACGTTAATCCGTTGATCAAATCCATGATAATCTTGTTCATTCTATACTGTACCGTTAAAGCGACAGTATTATTTTTGGAATCTAATCTCTCGAACAGAGACTCTGCCGCCCCAAGGTCTCTGGAAAAAAAATAATGTACATATATATATATATAACATGGGAATATACATGTATTTTCAAAGTATATATATATATATGTATATGTATATATTTTACCTGGCTGTTTTGTTTACAACAACGGGGGGTAATTGATTGGGATCACCTACTAGAATAAACTTTTTTGCATTGTATAACGGACCTAAAATTGCTGGCAGCATTACTTGAGTACTTTCATCGATGATACATACATCGAATGTCCTTCTTTCAAATAGTATATGATGAGCTCCGAAACAGGTAACTCCTACAATGTTCTAAAATATATATATATATATATATATATATATATATATTTATAATATTAATATAACAATCTTCACATAATCTTTTGTCTTTTTTATAAGGAATTACTTATACCTTATTTGCATATACTGCTTCTAACTCTTCGAGGGACTTGCAGTTTGATGTTAAATGCTCTTCGCTATTATTTTGTAATAATGGGTGTATCATACACGATGATCCCAACCGTATAAAATCGACATTTTTACGTAATAATTTCAAAAGAACATTATCAATCGCGTTATGAGTGTGCGATGTCACTATTATTGAGAGGCCCAATTTAAATAGGACCTCCACCAATGTTACAACCGTCTCTGTTTTTCCCGTTCCCGGCATACCCTTTATTAAAACATATTCGTTGGCAGCCAAGCACTTAAGAATCGCTCTTTGTTGAACTTCATTTAAGTGCTGCAACGTTGTCGCAACTTGGAATATGGTCGAACGTGGTAAGTGTGCAAGAAACGTTGCTGGCTTTCTAAAATTGATATAATTATATTGATATAATATATATAATTTAATTAGAAAGAGAAAAATATAATTTTCAAGTAGTACCTATCTATAATAATACTTCGTAATCTTTTGCATATTTCATTGTCATATAGTAAACCTCCAATATTACCAAATAAGGTTGACAATAAATTTGTGGAAGTATATTTGTCGATGTGAAAGTTTCCAAATGCATTATGTTTCGTAATATCACTGGAAAATATTAAAAGATTAAATGTAAACAAATTTTTTTCCCTTTTGACTTACCACGACTCGTCATAGATATATCATAACGATTAATAACGTACCTATTTAAAAGTAAAATAATTGCGTCCTTCTTTATTTTCATTACAAAACCAGATGATATATTTATTCGCGTATCAGTACTTACAATAATGTATTCATTTTGTACTAATTCCGTCGTATTACTTTTAATACTTATTGGTTGCCCATTTGCGCGCACAAATAAATGCTCATACTTGCCATATTGTTCCGTAACTTTCCCAATTACTTTTAAATTGCTAATACATTTTCCTTTCATTTCTCTATAAATAAATAGTAATTCTTTTTTTTTTTTTTAAATCCATTTATATTACAATGTACACCATAATCAAGAAATTACCTTTTCTCTGGTGTTAAAGTCCATATGTCTTTCATAGTATCATCGGTTTGTACGCTTTTTTCCATTTGTAAAAGGGATACCCATTTTAAGATATAGTCTATATGATTGTCATCAAATTCATTTAAAATCTCTTTACTAAGTTTAACCAATCCATGGGAGTCGGGCAATTGTAAGGTATCGTCCTTTTTCAAATATGCACAGCATAAATAATTATAAGGACATTTAAGACAACTACTGTAATAATTTATAGGCTCCGGCAATGGCATAGGTTTCAATGCGTCTTCCAAGTCGGACGATAAGATCGTGCTTTCCGTTTTAGTGAAATAATCGGCTAAAGTATTTCTTAACAAAATCAGGTCTCTTTTTTCTGCACGACCACAATTAATTTCGCGTATACTGTTATCCCTGTACAACGAATAAATATTTTATTTCGTTAAATAAATATTTTACGTTGTTCAATTGTGATATAATCGAATTATATTATACTTGAACGATATCTTATAATTTTTATAAATATTTAATACCTAAGGTATAATAACAATCCACTGTCTGTGTTTCGATCGGTAAGAGCCATCATCATAATATATAGAATAACTTGACCTCTATGTCCTACAGAGAAAGATGGTCTTCCTGTTTTTACTTCAACAGGCATCACTTTGCTCTGGGAATTAATTTTGACCTCAACTGTTATGTCAACTTTTCCCTTGACCCCAAGTTTAGGTAACCAAATATTCTCTTCAATATCGTGTATCTCAGAAATTTGGCCTTTAAAGTTATTCTTTTCATTACTTATTGCTTCTTGCTTTGTACCTACAATATTTGAATTACATTTTAAAAGATTAGATTAAATTACAAGTCATAAGTAAAATTTAGTTTCAATGTTATGGGGCCTCATTCATTTTACCATGAATATAATGTTGAATAAATTCAGATATTTTTGGTACATATGCAAATACCTCCTCTTTACATTTTTCAAGAGAAGATCGAGAACTGTAAAGCATAGCCATTGTTTCTTTAGACTGCAATTGATTTTCTGCCATCTTCATAATGTCCGGCAGTTTATAAATATTTTCAGTTAAACTCTACAATATCGAAACATTATAGATTAATGAAAGGAAAAAAAAATAAATAAAAATTAAAAAATTTACAAAGTAAAATTCAGATACCTTTTGTAAAAGACCATGAACTATTTTTCCTATCGTTAATGCCGTTTGACTAGATATTAAATATGATAAAGATTCTATTTTTCTAAATATTTCACTGAACACTGCTTGTCTGTTACAATATAGACCTCCAACAATAGTTGTAGTAGAAATTAATGTGTCAGGATGTATAACAATATAACCATTCTCATTATCCACAATCCAATTCTGTGAATCTTTTTTGGCCTGTACCATTATAATATCACCTTCTTTAATCTGAATATCTTTCCTTAATTTACGTACAAAAAAGAAAAAGAAGCGTTAGTTATAAAATTAATAATTAAAACAATGTAGATTATAAGATTTTAATTCAATTGATATAGTTACCAAAATTCTGAACATATTACTGTTGCAAAAGTTTTTAGATTTGCATGTTGCACCTTTAGGATCGTAGATTTCGGATTCCTTTGCAAATCGATAACGTCGCATCGTTGCAACGAATTTAGATTTATTTGCGAATCTATGTTCCAATCGCATTGAAATAATTCATCGAAATCTTCTCCATTAATTTCATCACAGGCAATAATGTCATTGAAAGTATCACTCGATTCCATAATATTGTTACAATTTCTATTAAGCTTAGATTCTTTCTGATCACTTTCCTTTATATCACGACAACGATTTAAAATAGTTCCTTTGTTATCAATGACATCATCCGTAATACATTCTGATTCATCTGACGAATTACTCGATACATTCGTTGTTTCCTTAGATATAATCGATGAATTATTACCGCATTCCTTGGAAATTACATTATTTTCTTTGTTAGTATCTATGATTTTAAGACTGTCGTTAAAAAAAGACCGATCGATGTCACCGAAAGAAGTACTTTTCATTATCGAATTCGATTCTGAATCCAAACTGTCACATCTCTTTCGTTTCCTGGTGGTATTGTCACTGGAAGGATTGTTCTCAATTTCGATCTCCGGAAGTACATCCTCCTTTTGAATATTTTTACCTTCGTTAGATTCGCGAATCCTCGAGAAATATGAATACATTTTCGTTTGTGAATTATTTTTAATTGGACTCTTCGAGACCTGTCATAAAATACAACGATTATACAGCCAATCAATCGTATTTTAACCGATATGTATTATATGATCGTGCACAAATAATAATTAATTCCAATGAAAGAAAATCGTTACCTTTTTCTGTGATAAATTCCGAGATTTCTTCATTTTGAATTAATTTATATCGTTGCTAAATTTGTCTCTTTCGACGATCGCGTGTTATCAACTCGTCGTAACGGCAATTCCCGCTCATTACTTTTGCCGCCATTTTTTGATAGAAACCTAGAATAGATTTTAAACTCGATACGAGTATTAGTTGCTATCTCTACCGATAGGATCGTTAGTGTCGTTACTTATTGGAATTACGTTTCATCGAAGAGACCAAGAGACGCTCGCGAGAGTAATATTCAAATTTTCGAGATTCAAAATTGAAACTAAAATCTACATTGTCTTCTTCTCTATTTTATATATATATATAAAATTCGTTTTTCATAAAAATAATAATTATCTTCGAATCTCGATCGTGTTTTGTTCGTTTTAGTTTTTAATTTTAATCGACGTTTTATGTTCAAAACCGACGAAAAAGAAAATGTTAAGTTCGACGTATTCCTGTTTCCCTCATAATCCATTTCTTTAACATAATTGAGATCGATATTTTGAAGGATATAACAAAGAGAGAAAGAAGGAAAGAAATTTTGTTATATTTAATATGTCGGAAGAATTGGAGACGGACGGGACATTAAAATGTCACGAGTTTGGGCCGCCGAAGTCGTTGCAAAAAATGGAAAACGCAGACATCCTGTGGAAGATGATAACAAAACGATTCCCGAATGCTGCGCCGCTTCTTTGCGAGATGGAAGCTGTTATTGATCGTGCGGATGATCTTCTGCGACAACTCAGAAGACCTTACGGCAGATCAATTGGTATGAGAGAGAGAGAGAGAGAGAGAGAGAGAGAACGTGCATTCAAATTCAAATATCAACCTTCTATAATATCACGTTAATTTTAAACTGACAATACGTCTGTATTTTTTCTTTTTTTTTTTTAAATAATTATACTATACGATTTACAAATTATGTGATTTAAATAAAAATGACGATTTGTAAATCATAGTATGATTTGGTATATACTAAAATATATGTGGTATATTATTAGTTTATATATATAAATCAATGTCATAAATATCGTACTTATGATAAAGATTTATTTATAGAAGTGTCGAGTTTAAACAATTTTGCGGATTCCGATGAATCCGACGAAGTAATTTCATTGATTTGCGATGAATCTTTTCCAGAGGACGCTGAAGTACGTTTATTCGATATACGCATAATATAAAATCAAATTTTGCTTGATCGTAACGAATATATAAAATCTTAATGAATAAATGAATGAATAAAAAGGAAAATCTTGTAAAAAAAAAAGGTATTTGAAGACGTGGCCGTCATGACTAACACAGCTCAAACGCAAATTTCGGAAAGCAGTATATCCACCGTCGATACAGATTTTGATTCGGTTTTGTCTAATCAGCCAAATTCATCTTCGATTGCCGAGAAATCGAATAACTCGAAGGACGATTTGAAAGGGGAAGAAAATCGGAAGGAAAACGATAGTAATTATTTATTTATTTATCTTCTTTTTTCTTCTTGTTAATTATTATTTAAACGAAATTTTATTACGAAAAAAAAAAAAAAGAAAAAGAAAAAACAACGTACATCTCAGAGAACGTCGACTTGTCGCATCGTAAGAATGAAAATAACGTACAGGAACAAATAGAATCCACGTCGAATACGAAAGAGGAATGTGTCATGACAAAAATTTTCGAAAATATCAAATTGAACGAAAAGAAACATTCTTCGGGTGATTGGAATGAGAATGTAAACGTAGAAAATAGTTCTTCAATTTTGAACGATTCAAAAGAGACGGAAATTTGCGAGAACGTCGAAATAACTGGCACAAACGAAAGAGATCAAATGATAACAGTTAATTATTATGATAATAATAATAATAATAATTATTATTATTATTATTACTATTATATACATATAATTCCAATAATTATTATATTCTGATTTGATCGAATGTCGTGTAAACTTATAAACAAATTTTTCCTCGCAGTTTTATGGCGATGAAAAAATTAATAACAAAACACCATGGGATATTTTAGAAGAGTACGCCGATCAATGTAACATAAATATTGATTATCACTGTGAGAAAAATAAATGCAATCGTTTTGTTATCAGCGGGAAATTATCCGAATTTTCTGGTAATTTTTTTTCTTTTTTAGTTATTCTTATCTTTATTTATGTTCGTGCATTTTATTGGACCACCCTCTAAAAAATTTTGCGCGGTTCAAATACCGACGTTCGTCGTCGTCGTTGTTTTTTTTTTCTCTTTCTTTTTTATCTTTTCTATCCTTTTCAGCGACCGGCTGCGGAGATACAGAAGATCTGGCTAAAAACTGTATAGCCAAGAAAATATTGCAAAATATAGCCGATCATCAGATGAACGACAAGGATATGAAACAATTGTTGGAATTAACTCGAGAACAGTAATTACATTTTATTAGAAAAATTAAAACTGAAGTTTCGTGTTAAAAAAATTCTCACGATGTATGTATGTAAATGTATATATATGTATATATATATTTGTTTTTTTTCTAGAATATTGGAAATAATTAATTTTGGAAACGACGATACAATTGAGACGCCTTTACGAAAAGTTTACATGCTTTGTATAAAAAAGGGAGGATCCGCGCCAAGATACATAACCGAAAGGGAATATAAGCATCAAGGTGTGAAGTGTGTGGCCAAATGCATGGCTCTGAATCATGTGGTTGAAGGTAAAATAATGTATTAATAATTCAGCATTTATTTATATATATATATATATATATATATATATATATATTACATACATAAAATTATATACATATTGTACATTTTAATTAATTGTTAACAATTTCTTGTATCATCAGGAGAAGGAGTGAGCCGTCATAATGCGAAAAAGGCTGCTGCTGAACAATTCTATCAAAGATATTCCGATAACGAGACATAAGACGGACAAATTTTCAGATCGAGAAATACGAAAGAAAATTTCGATAATAAAAAAAAAAAAAGATAAAAATAAAAAAAACATTCTCAACATAATCTTCACGGCATTTTATATACTATCCAGGGTAATTTTCCAGTTTTTTTGAACGACCAATAATCGTACAAAAGTTTGCCAATAATTAAAAGTATCAGTAATGCCAATATAATATTTAAAATGTCCAATGGATAAATCAAAGGGTTCTCGTCCGATGAAATACAAATTTCCGTTCGAGTCAAGTCGCGTATCTGCGCAAAAGAAAGGATGACAAAAAAAAAGAAGAAGAAAAGGAGAAAAAACAATGACACTTTCTCGAGTAGATCAAATATTTTGACAAATTGGATGAGTAAACAAAGTAAGTCACCTGTTTGTTTGACTTCTCATCGCCGCTGACAGCTGCACACTTGACCTCGTTTATATCTCGAACTAAATTTGTATACCTAATCAATAGATCCTGTAATACGTGGAACATTGTGTATACGTCAAACGCTTCGTTAAAAGGTTTAACGTTTAGGCGGAGGGTTGGGGGAGGAGAAGGGAAAGAAAATAATAAAAATAATAATAATGATAATAATAACAACAACAACAACAACGATAACGTAGACCGTATTACCTGAAATCCAGGAGTGAAAAGACAATCGCATCTCCACGGATTATTACCGAGATATAATCTCTCTGCATTACCACTTTGAAGCAAAACATTCTCCAATGCATAAGTTGGCACCTAAAGAATATAAGTTACGAGGATTGTAACTTGTATTATAACCTAAGAGATTCATTAGCATGTTAAATATTATCAGGTGTTCAAGAAATATTTAAAATATTCCAATATGGCGGCTAATAATACGATACCAGAACCATATGAGGCTATATAAAAGAAATAAATTATAACGATATTCGGTTGTGTTCATAACAGAGATTCATTAGCATGTTAAATATTGTCATCCTTGAGATATTTTAACGTAAGAGCTAATAATAAAATTATCAGAACAAAATGAAGGCTGTATATATATATATATATATATTACAAAAAAAAAATGGATTTAGTTAGCCTAGAAAAGAGATTAATTGGCATGTTAAATATCGTCTTTTTTTTTTTTTTTTTTAAATATTTCGACATAGTAGAGCTAATAAGACAATAAGAATAGATAACGAAAGGCTATAGCAATGATCTTAATTAATAGTTAATACAAACGTCTGAGAGTTTATTTCCACGTAGACTCAAAAGATGAAAATGATCGAGCCAATAGGAACCATCCAATTGTACAATCGATTCAATTAAATTGTTATCGAGATATAGATCCAAAACTTGTTTGTAGACTGGATTTTTCACCAGGGGCGTCAAATCACTTATCTGTTATAATTAAACGCCTAATTAAATAATTACTCGAATGATTTCAATCATTAATCGTTTGATCAAAATAAATTAGACCTTGTTTCCGTTCAAATGCAGAATAGTCGTATTGGCTGGTAAAAATTCTGGCAATTCGGTTAAATCGCGATAACTACAATTAACCGAAACAAAGGCCATTAATTGTTTCAACGTCCTTTCACCGCCTCGTCCAACCACATAAACCAATTCGCAGTCGCATAATGTTCTATTGCATTCGTCCTTCAACGTCTGGGAACAATTGGATCTGATATAATTTCTCGCACCTTCACATTTTTATATGTATATTTTTTTTTCTTTTTGTTTTTTTTTTTTTTCATCGAACTGTTCGGAAAATTCGTAGGGTTTTTTTTTCTCATTTTTTTTTAAGCGAGCGATGGTCATTATTCGTCACCCGCAGTATAATCTTGAAGGGGATAGTTCCAAGATTTATTAACAAAAAAAAAAAAAAGGTCGATGGCAAAAACGAAAGAAATAAGAAGAAAAAAAAAAGAACAAGAAAACTGCTATAAATCGATCCACTGCGAAGCAAAATTTCAATGTATTCAAAGAAAGGAGATTACTACAAATGTGCTACCTGAAAAAAAAAAAGAAAAGAAAAGAATTGTCGTGATCTCATCGAAGGAAACCAAAAAAGAAAAAAAAAAAAAAAAAAATGATATATGCGTGCATGTAACATCATCGCTCGATCAAATATTTATCTTTGACAAATAGGTATATCAAAATCGATAATTCGCGTCTTTATAAGTTTTTTTTTTTCCCCTCCTACGAACTTGTCGAACGATTCGATTTAAGGTGGGGGACGAAGAAGGAAGGGGTTCGTGTGTGATATTACCATAATAATTTCTATGACTGGTACGAGTGATCTTTCGTTGTGCGGAACGGTGCAACGTAACATCTCACGATCGACAATTTTCCCAGCGAAAGATCCATTTCTTTGATCGAGAATCCAGGACATTTTTTCCGTGCATCTCCAAGGATTACCTGTTCGAATCTTTGATCAATCCTTTTCTCTTTTTTCTCTCTCTCTCTCTATTTCTCTCACACATACACTCTCTTCGTCTCTTCTCTCCACAGCCAATTATTTTCAAATATCATAGGAAAAAGAAAAAGAAATTTATTCGCGATCCCTATCGCTATCCTCACCGAAAAGATAAACGTGGTTCAACGTTGATACATCGAATCCCTTGATATCGATCTCCTTCAAACAATTGTGTCTCAGATCGACGATCCTTAAATTCGAAAGATTTGCAAACACATCCGCCGGCAGTAGTTCCAATTTGTTATGCGTTAGATTGACTTTCTGTCAAGAGAAACACGACGAAACAGAAACGTGGTTCCCTCTGCTATCTCTACATTTATATTATATATCCAAAATTCGATAGAATTCGGAAGGAACGGGGGGAGCAAAAAAATAAAATAAAATAAAATAAATAAAAAAAGAACGGAAAACGTTCGAAACGCGTAAGAAAAAAAAGAAAAAAAAAAAAACAACAAAAAGAAAAGAAAAAACGAAATTCCAAATCCGCAAGTTCAAATATCGAATCTAATCGAACGACTATCGAGTATCGAACAATTTAATCCTTAATTTATTATCGCATCGCGTATCATTTTACTTTTAATTTTTTTTTTCTTTCTTTCTTTTTTTTTTTTTTCACCTACTTCAAGATATTGACAATCCTCGGGGAAAGGTGTCATCAATCTCGTCAAATTACTGTTCGCAATTTTGAATTTTCGTAAAAATGGAAATCCCTGCAAGACCTCTCGTGGATCGAAAGTTGCGTTTGGCCAATTGCACAGAACGAGATTGTGCACCGTTTCATTTCTAAACAGAAATACGTTTTTTGTTTGTTTGTTTGTTTGTTTTTAAGATATCAAAACGAATTAAATTTATATATATATATATATACATATATATATATATACATATATATATATATATATGTATATATATTTTATTATAAAATATATATACATATATATATATATATATATGTATATATATTTTATTATAAAATATATATATGTATATATATTTTGTTGTTTCTTCGATTGTATTTATTTTCGTTTGTTTGTTTTTCGTATTATTAATAAATAATGATTTAACTATTACTAACTCGGTTCTCCATTTGTCGTCAATACCAGCAAAACACGTAAGCCGACGTCCAATCTTGTTCAAATGACATTCGGATAATCCAATATTTAAATTAATTCGATGACAATCTAACGTCTCGTTATCTTCTGCGGAAGCACGTGAGAATATCACCAGAGGATCGAGTGTTATCATCCTGTATAAAAGATATTTCAAAATTAAATCTTAATTATATTCGATTTCGTAGATTGTTTTTATATTTGTGGCTAAGCTCGGAACGATTATAAAAATTATGAACAATTTCTTTTATATATATACTTATATATATATATATATAAAAAAAAGAAACTAACGTAAGTATTAGAGAATATTATCTTATCGAGCATCTATTTTACCGTGCAAACAAGAAAAACTAAAATCTATGCAAACACGGAAGATTAAATTTCTAGAATCACGTGCTCTTGAAAGCGTAAAAGAAAAACAATGCTAATTCCCGCGAAAATTTTGCTAATTTACGTTCACGACCATTTCTTGGTTTCTCTCTCTCTCTCTTTTTTTTCTTTTTACTTTTCTTTTTTCTTTTTTTTTTTTTTTTTTTTTTTTTTACGTAATATTCACGTTAATGCATTTTGTTTATCTTCCTGCGTTGCAACAACGTTTAAACGTTACATTAACTTATTTGTTCGGATCATTACCGAATAATAAGGTGCGATATCGCAGTAAAAAAAGAACAAAAAAAAAGAAAAAAAAAAAAAAAACAGAAATACTCGAAATACACAACCACAGATTTCACTGGATATACCGAAACAAATAATTGAACACTAATTTGTTCATTTAGAAAATGGCCACGTTCTAAAATACGCGCATATACGTTTTCTCTTATTCCTCTCCTCAATCGTAATTTTTTCCTTTTCTTTCTATTTTTTTTTTTTCTTTTCTTTTCTTTTCTTTTCTTTCGTGTCCTCCTAAGAATTAACAGACCGTTATTAAATTTTTATGTAAACAAAAGTCTTCTCATATTATCGGCATTCGAACGAAACGATAATTCGTTGAAACAAAATTTGCGTTTTGTAAAGAAAAAGAAAAAAAAAAAAAGGGACTATGAAGTTGAGACTGTAATACTTTTTTTTTTGTTCTTTCTTTCTTTTTTTCTCTTTTTTTTTTTTTTTTTACTTTCAATTTAAATATCACTTACAGTACTATTATCAACCACATTTTTCACAATGTGTGTGCGTGTTATGTACAAAATATCACTTTTTTTTCTTTTTTTTTTTTTTTTTTTTTTTTTTTTAATTAAAAAAATTGTTACAAATATAAATGAACTATCCTCGAATATATTTCTAATTGATGTTATTAAGCGTGGAAATAATAAAATTTCACGAAGTTTTATTATACACCGTGAGTGATAAGAAAGGAGCTACTGTTCTTTAAACACCGGTAAATGTGTGACTAAAGCTAAAGGTCCGATGACTTAACTCTTTATAAACAGTTTCGATGATAACGAGCGCAGACGCAGATGAGATTCGGTTTTTGATATATATATATATATATATATATATATATATATATATATATATATATATATATATATATATATATAATATGTATATATATATACACGCACACACGATCTAACAGATTACCGATTAATGAAGAAAATTTGTTTATATATAAATACGAAAACGATAAAATAAATTTAAACATTTTCCACAAGCAATAGATCTAACGATCTAACCACTTCACTGTCGTTTAATTATTCGAATACACTACAAGTGCGAATATATGCGAGTTCTTTAACGATGACATTAACAACAGATCTAAAAAGTAATTAATATGATTTCCTTCAAACATTTATTTTTTTACATCTTAAAAGAAAAAAATAAATAAATAAATAAAAGAACGATTTTTCGGAACTTTATTTATAATCCATTCACGTGTTTATGATGAATAACCGATCAACGTTCTGGACAAATTCGTAATAGCTTCCGATTGGTCGTTCGCGGTAGGACTTGTCCAAAAAAAAAATCATTTTTATGAAAACGATTTTTGAAGCTCGGTCATAATTTCTTATATATATATATAAATATACATATTTATATAGATATTTATATAAATATTTGCATACACACACACATATATATATATATATAAATAACAAATGACCCAATCAACGTTCTGGACAAATCCATACTATCCTCTGATTGGTCGTTTGTACGACGACTTGTCCAAGAAATTTGATTTTGCGATACCAACTGTTACGATCACGTGACCGCGTTCGGGATAGTGTTTTTTTTAACTCAAGTTTTCTACGGTCAGGAAAGATTTTGCGTAAAATACTGAATATGATGGTTTCTGTCTGTGGTTTTCACGAACGCTTTTAGTACGGTCTAACTAGAGTATCAGTTTAATCCTTCTGGCATAAAGTGTTTGATGTGATTTCGGACGGGGGAAAAAAAAGGTGACTGTGATTTGAAGTAAGGAACAGTAGAAGGCTCCCATCGTGATAATATTAAATTTTCTAACTACGAGTGGAGCGCGCTGTAGACGTTTCCCGCCTGTTAAAAAAAATTCTCACGTTAAACGAGCTTGGACGATTTTATTGCAGATAAATGTCAGGCATTGCTATTGCAAGACTCGCCGAGGAGCGAAAAGCATGGAGGAAGGATCATCCGTTTGTAAGTTCTTGTGGTACATTCAAATATCGTTTATTTTCATTTCTAATTCGATAATTATTCATCGTTCGAAGAATCCTTAAACGTTCTAACTGTTTATTTCAACGAATGTAACATCCGCCGTCTTCTTTTTTTTTTTTTCCTATCAGCGAATATTCGTAGACGACATAAAAATCGTTAACTTTCGTTTTTTCGTTCAAATTATAATCAGGTTATAAATATTCATTGTTGATGACTTTCATTATTAATATTACATTTGATTATTATTATCATTATCATTATTATTATTACTATTTTCCCTCTTCCGGATCGATATTCATACGGATTTCAATGCATCCAAATATTCCTCCCTTTGTTTCTTGTTTTGTAAATCAATACCATTTCGTTATTTATTCATAGGGTTTTGTGGCAAGGCCAACGAAAAATCCAGACGGTACGCTTAATCTGATGAGCTGGGAATGTGCAATCCCTGGAAAGAAATCTGTAAGCGTCTGCGATTGAATTAGTTGTTAAATTATTTCCCGAATGAAAACTTCGAGAATTTTATTAATAAGAATTTATTATTTTAATTTCCTATATATATGTATATATGTATATATATATATATATATATATCGTCACCTTACAGACTCCTTGGGAAGGTGGATTATATAAATTACGTATGATCTTTAAAGACGATTATCCATCTAGTCCACCAAAATGCAAATTCGAACCGCCATTATTCCATCCAAACGTTTACCCATCTGGAACTGTATGTCTTTCATTGCTGGACGAAGAGAAAGATTGGCGACCGGCCATTACAATAAAACAGATTCTTTTGGGTATCCAAGATTTACTTAACGAACCTAATGTAAAAGATCCGGCCCAAGCCGAAGCTTATACAATATACTGGTATTAATTTCATTCGAATATAACGACGTATGGCTTTGTATCGTCGAACGAGCTAGACCGCTTAAACTGACTTCTTTACTTTACAGTCAAAATCGCTTGGAATATGAGAAACGCGTAAGGGCTCAGGCAAGGGCAATGGCACCTCAAGAATAAAAATTATCTATTACTCGATAAATATACCTATGTAAAGATACCATCTCATCTTCGCATATAGTATTCTTTTGAGTTGATTAATTAAAAATATTTTTTTATAAGTAAAACAAAAAACTTGAGATATAGATTATATATATATATATATATATATATATATATATATATATATGTATGTATGTATGTATATGTATATATATATATATATATATAAAAAATTGTTAATATTACATTGTCAACTATTTCAACATACTATACAATATTTTCTCTTACTTTCAGAGATAACTATGCGTCGTTGAATATCACAAAATTTATTAGTTTTTAACTTAGATATCTCATTCTAACTTACCATATTTTTTATTTGAAAAGTACTAGATCGATAGTAAGGTAACATTTTACGACATTTTAAATAAATCTATTAAGTTTAGCAATAATCGATAGATTTATTAGGATGAAATATAATAAGGCTAATTAAATAATAAGTCTATCACATGCACCTCTCTCTCTCTCTCTATCTATCTATCTATCTATCTATCTATCTATCTATCTATCTATCTATCTCTCTTTGTTAATCATAAAAACAAGTATTTATGCATCATAAAAGTACATTCGTGTAAGTATCTTTCTTATGGCAGTATCCTTAGTTGATAAGAGCAAACATTCGATTAAAATAAACTATGTACAAAATTTAAGAAATAAATCATTTAAATGTTAAAAAAAACGAAGGAAAAGATAACAAAAGAAAAGGGAATACTTACGAATCGTTCGATCGGCAAATAATAAAACTCTTCGTTAAATGTATCCAACTCTTACGTATAATAAAAACTCCACGTCGTTGGGCGGATCATACGTTGTGTTATTTACATATATTTTACGAGTAAATGGGTATATAAAGTAAATACGAAAGGACACGTAAATCAATAACGAAGAAGGAGCCAGTCCTCGCTCCCTCCCTCCCCCACTCCTCCTCCTCGCTCCCTCCCTCCCCCCACTCTCCTCCTCCTCGCTCCCTCCCTCCCCCCACTCTCCTCCTCCTCGCTCCCTCCCTCCCCCACTCTCCTCCTCCTCGCTCCCTCCCTCCCCCACTCTCCTCCTCGCTCCCCCCTCCCCCTCTCTCCCTCCCTCTTTCTCTTTCGTATAACGAATGAATCATTCCATGTTTACGATCGCGGGATGGGTATTGTGGGGAAAAATATTTACGATCTCTCATAAGTTCGATTGACGCGGTCGTGGAAAGATCGTATTAGTTTTCTACGAGAGGTAAACGAAATTATCCAAAATTTTTACGGTTTTACCTCTTCTTCTCCTCCTCCTCCTCCTTCTACCACCCTCCCTCGTAGCCGTCCCCGAGTATAAAAGAATTTAATACGACGTAATCGTTTGTTTTAAACGTATCGATTAAGAAGAAGAAGGAGAAAAAAAAAGGGGGGAAAGAAAAAGAATAAGTCCGTTCCGAGTGACAATCGATCATGCCTGTTACGCCTGAATCACTGCGCAATATTTCAACTGTGTTAATATTCTTGTGCCTCGTCGGTACGATATTGTCTTATTATGCTTACATCGTCGAAACAAGTAAGGAAAATGACGAATCTTACGAAGCTTTCTGCGACATTAACGAGTATATAAGTTGTAGCAGAGCATTGACGTCCGAGTAAGTTTATATCGTTACGAAATACATATGTTTTCCATCGCTCAAAATTTATATCTCTCTTTTGACTTTGGTTTATACATAACCTTCAAAAGGTTCTTTCGTAATACGTCGAATATATGCAATAATAATTAATCGTGTTTGTGTTTATTTATTTATTTTCTTTCTTTCTTTATCTCTGTCTCTCTCTCTCTCTCTCTCTCGTCATTTTTGTACGGAGATGCGTGTGTGAAAAGAGAAGTAAAAGTATAGTTATTTATTTCAAATTTTTCGTATTGATCTCGGTGCAACACGTTTGTGGAGGAAAGTGACATTATTGATTATCGGTAATCGCAATACGAATTAATTTTTCTCCTTTTTATTATTATTATTATTATTATTATTGTTATTGTTATTATTATTATTATTATTATTATAAAGGTTACGTTTGTACAAAGGAAAATGACTTTATCGATTATCGGTAATCACATGACAGATTATTTTGTTAAATTATTCTTTTAATCCCCGTTTTCTTTTTTCTTTTTCTTCTAATTTAATATAAAAAGAAAATAGAAACTAGTTAGTTCTCGTCATTTCTTTTGATATGTATATATATATTATATTACGAATGTAACATTCTTGAAGGAAGTGACATTACCGTTTGTAGTTAGTAATATAATAAATTATTTTTTTTTTATTTGATTATCTTATAAATTACTTAATAAATAATAATAATAATAATAAAAGCAATAATAACGATATAATTGTAATTATATTTTCAGATATGGTAAAGGATTCGGATTGATACCAAATAATTCTGTACTGTACTTTCCAAACAGTTTATATGGCTTAGGATTTTATCTTTTAATAACCGGATTGAGTACGTAATTTTTGTTTTTGTTTTTTTTTTCTCTTTCTTTCTTTCCTCGAAACACTTCTTTCCAAGCTGTCGATTGAAAGTTTCCAAATATAAAATTGGATCTTTTGTATTTTAGGTATATTGAACGAACACTCCAGTGTCTTCACAATAATATTTTTAGGAATTTTATCAAACATCGTTTCTGTTTATCTTGCTTATATTTTATATTTATTAAGAGATTTCTGTATAATATGCATAAGTAGTTATATCGTTAACGCTCTTATCTTAATACTGGCATTTAAAAAGTTACGACTATTATCGGAAATCAAGAAGGCCAAGCAAAAGAGTCAATAAGTTATGATCAATGTTATGACGAAGACAAAACCCAAAGGAATTCAATCTTCTCTGTTTTACATATATACATATATATGTATATATATTGTTTTTATTATTTTTACACATTGTTGAACATATTTCAAAATTGTTGTTATCCTTTATATTTATTTATTTATTAATTTTTTTCTTGTTTTTTTTTTCTTTTCTTTTTATACATACCACAATTAATATTCACGCGTAAAACGACGCTCATGTAAGGTGGTATATATATATATATATATATACATGTTAATGAAGATAAATTTGTACTTGATATCTTCGTGATAATAATATTATATTACATAATAAAATGCATATTGTTTTATTTTAGAAACTGTGTAATCGTATGTAATTGTCGAGCGCATTAAAAAAAAAAAGGAAAAAAATAAACATTACAATGTTAATATTTGAAGCTATGCAGGAGCTTTGCATTACGTTCTTTCCTCTTATTCTTTTTCTTTTTCTTTGTCTTTTTGTTTTTCAATTTTAGACATTACCATCGAAGGATCTTGATAGGAAGGAATAATAAATATATAAGATAATCGTGTCGTCATAGTCTGGGTAAACAAAACGCATCTTTTCTAAATATTCTAATGTTAGAAATAATCTGAAGAAAATAAATCGATGGAAAGATTGTCAATTGAATCGAATGGAGAGATAAACATATATATATATATATATATATATTTCTTTACTCTCTTTTGCTATCCTTAAACAGATCCCTATTGCTACGACTGATACTGGCAAGAATACCAGGGCTCTTTAACGGTGGTGTCTCATCCAAACGATTCAATTGCAAACTCGATTTGTTGTACGGTACGTCGAACGTTTTATCCGTCAAATTTTTGTCGTTGGCTTCTACGTTGAAGCTTTTGCTACGTGCCAACGTTGACTTGTACGTTCTTTCAGGCTTAACCGGCGCCTGATGATGATGATGATGATGATGCTGATGATGATGCTGATGATGAATATTTCCGTATTGGGGTTGATGCGACTTGGACGCCATAGACGTAACGGCATTTTTAATCGATATGTTGATCATGCTGCCGTATCGTTTCGAAGGCGTTATTGTCCCGTTCGAATTTGGAACGATCGATTGTACTTGTTGTTGTTTAGCCGTAGAGAACGATGATGATGACGGTTGACAAGTCGTAGTTCCTTTAACCTCGGACCTCATACTCCTCGGCAATGTTTGTACGTTCCTGAATGGATCATCCGTCTCGTACGAGTTAGTCAATCGACTGGTCGATTTGCTAAACCTGCCGAGCGAGTTGGTCGCGACACTGAAACGCGCCGAAGTCGGGAGAAGACGTCATTCGTCGTACACAACAACAAAGAAAACGAAAGAATATAAAAAAAAAAGAGTGAGAGAGAGAGAAGAAAAGAAAACAAAAAGAAAGAAAGAAAGAAGAAAAAAAAAGACCAGAAAAAGAAATTCATTCGATCTTTGAAAAAGGTAAGCGTAAATCATCCAATCGCTCCCAAAAAAACGACGTATAAAAATAGCGTTAAACGCGCATGCTACCTGTTGTTTTTTTCTTTTTTTTTTTAATTTATCCCTCATGCATCCATCCTTCACCCCGCTTCACCCTTATCGCAGATTACAAGACGATAAGAAAGATATAAAAAAAGCCAAGCCACTGTTCGTTCGGTCGCCATAATAGTGTAGTTCTTCGGCGAGTCTTGCATAACCCCACGGCTTGTCCGAAAGTTATAATAATCCCTTCATAATTTCGCGTTATTGCCACGATAGAGGGATGATCCTCGTTAGAACCCGAATCGATGATAACGATCTTACGTTATAGCTTTGGTTTTATTACCTGTACTCTGTATCGACGTAACCGACGTTTTTCGAGACTTGACGATTTCTCGTTGGACGTTTCGCATCCCTGTAACCTCTCTCACGTCCGTATATGCTACCACCGAATGGATCTTCGCCAAGATAATACCTTTGAACCGGCGTGACGTTCTCGTTTCTTTGTCCGTGATCGTCGCGAGTCGTCGTACGATCGTTATTATTATTGTTATTGTTATTATTATTATTATTATTATTAGTAGTAGTAGTAATATTATTACTATTATTATTATCATTCGTACGAGTCGGTTTGAACGTTTTTGTAACTTTGCCGACAACGTTGCTGTTGTTCCTCGGCGATCTCGGTGGTCTATCCGGTGGTATTCGACCATCGGACTCCCGATCGTTGTTGAACAAAGGTATATTCTTGTCTATTACGTTGTACTGCATATACGTAGTAGATCCGTCGTCGTCGTTGTCCGTTTGCGTCACCTGCGATACCGAATTATTACAGGCACTACGTTTGTTCCTCCTTTCTGTACTCGCCGAACGTAACTTGCCCACTAGCTTACGGAAGGATTCACCGATCTTGTACTTCGTTTGGCTCGTACCTTGGCACACACGATTTTTTAATTAACCAAATTTTTCTCGTTCCTAGACTTTCATTCTATTATTATTATTTTTATTATTATTATTATTATTATTATTATTATTATTATTATTATTACTGTTATTATTAAATATTATTTGTTTCAAGATAATAATATTATTCGATCGAACGTTGATTATATGATTGCTTTTATTCTCTCATTATTATTATTATTATTATTATTATTATTATTATTATTATTATTATTATTATATATATATATATATAATAATAATTAATAAAAAATAGAATAAAATTATATTATATTTAATTTTATTCTATTATTATTATTATTGTTATTATTAGATATTATTTGTTTCAAGATAATATTGTAATTCGATCTCACGTTGATTATATGGTTGCTTTTATTCTCTAATTATTATTATTATTATTATTATATATATATAAGAGAATAAAATTATATTATATTTAATTTTATTCTATTATTATTATTATCAATATTATTATTATTATTGTTATTATTAGATATTATTTGTTTCAAGATAATAATGTAATTCGACCGAACATCGATTATATGGTTGCTCGAACGGTTTCGATATTTTCACGTCGATCGACGTGGTCTTTTACTCACTTTTGGAGGGTCGCGACGAGGCATTCGAGGTATTCGCCGTCTTCTTTTCCTCGCGAGTTATTCTAACTTGTTTCGGCGACGTCGAACGCGACCTAGGCGAAGTCGACTTTTTACGTTGACCGTCTCCTCGTTCAACAACCGTTTGCCCCTGAACATCTCGGCTTCTGCTCTCCCACGTTCTTTGTACGACGTTTACCGGACTCGTCGTCGTCTTAACTGACGGTGATTCGTTCGTTATCGTTCTCTCTATGACCCTCGTCGAGTGTAACTGCATGAAAGATCACAAGAATCATCTTTTCTTTTTTTATATATATACATATATATTATATTTCACGAGGTGTATCATTAAAATTTATTATCCTTACGGATCGGCCAATGAATAATAATGGACGTCGGTATTTTTTCAATATCTTCCATCCGAACGAATAATGAATATTAATATTTTTTTTTTTTTTTGTAATAAATAAATGAATAATATATAATAGGATTTTGTATCCGAACGAATGATGACGAGTGTTTTCCTCCTGTGTCCAAATAAATGACATTAGTATTTTGTATGACGTAATACATTGGAGTTATATTTCTTTTTGTTTATTAATATTTTTCACTAGTATATTTTATCGGTATTTTGATTATTACATTTATTAGCATTCCTTTAATCTATCTCTATGTCTCTCTCTCTCTCTCTCTCTCTCTCTCTCTCTCTCTCTCTCTCTCGTTCTATTATTTTTACTAGCTTAATATTAGGTTGAATATTTCAGGGCAAAAAAAAAAAAATAAAAAATGTCCGACATTACTTATCGGCCAAAGCGTATAATATATCTTTGATGATTTACCTGTTCCTTGGGTTTGCGTCGTGCAGGTGGCGACGGTGTACGTTGTTGTTTCTCATCCCGAACGAGTGATTCCTGATGTTCGCGTCGTCGAACGGACTCGTAGCTACGCGAATACGTCGATTCGAATTGATTCTTCACCGTGTGCTCGCGAGAATGACCATTGGTCCGTGACGTATCCAAATTTTGCGACGGCGAACCCGTTCTCGCGTGATTTTCCTCCTTTTCTGATACACAGAACATTTATTGTTACGACGAAGATCGAACGATCAATGATAACGATAATAATAATAATAATAATAATAATATTGTGATACATCGAGATTAATAATTTTATTAATAAAAAAAAAAAAAATATATATATTTGTCAG
>OU426872.1:787943-795443 GCA_911387685.1 Dolichovespula media
CCTCTGCGAACAGGAAGCAAAACGTGGGATTGTGAGGGGGTTATAAGGGCGAGAGGGGCGAGGGGAGCGGGGTTATATTCCCCTTTCGAAAAAAAAAAATGTCATTTCGTTAAACGCCTCTTTGTGTCGCAAAGCTAATTTCCTCCTTCGAAATAAATGGATGTAAGGTATGAAATAAAGAGAGAGAGAGAGAGAGAGAGAGTAAAACGTTTTGTGCCAACAGTTTAACTACATAGTTCATGAAATAACTTCAGAGTCGAGCGCACAAGAGAACCGTTAACGATCGGAAGTTACTCCCTGAGTTTCTTTCATCATCGTCATCGTCATCGTCATCGTCATCGTCATTTTTTTCTTCTTCTTCTTCTTCTTCTTCTATGAATCTAAGAATAACCCGTTGAGGCTACATCGAAATGTTTACTTTGACATTTCGAGACCCATCATCGGTTAGAGTCATCAACGACAATTTACATTTAACAGATCCAAGCTAATTCTCTTAATGGACGACGTAAGTCCTCCCCACTCTCTCCCCCTCCCCCCAAACCCCATCAATGTGGCAACTCGCTTGTACGTTTTTTTTTTTTTTTTATTAATTTTATTAATTTTACTAATCGCAAAGGATCGCGAAGTTTGTGAAAATAAAAAGAACCTCTTTGGGTTGGATGGACGGATGGACCAATGGACGAACGATTTTGAAAGTTTAAAGAGATTCGTGGAAATCGTGAGATATTTGATTGAACGAACGGGCGAACATTTTCGTGTAGAAAATGAAATCGATCGACAGCCTTGTACGTACGTACGTACGTTTTACCAGACATGCGTAAGATCTCAAAGAGCTTACCTTCTTTGACCAATGCCACGGAATTCTCAGGGTCGACCTAAAAAAAAAAAAAGAAAAGAAAAAGAAAGAAAGAAAGAAATCGATAAAGACGAAAAAAAGAAAATAGAGAAGAAAAACTAAAGGAAAGTAAGTTTTAAACGTTGAATGACTGGTCGAACGACATCGACGATGATCATTTATCTTTTTTGGTAATCTTACAACGATCTTGTTCGTTGATACCTATGCGTACATATATATATATATATATATATATATATATATATATATATATATATATATATATATTTATGTATATACGCGTATATACTTACAAGGATTCCATGATGGTTAGTCGTGGGCGGTGGTCGGACCTCATATCGCCGTGTCGAAATCACCTCCATCACAAAATCATGTCTCTATTCGGCTAGACCCCTAATCCTATCCTTATATTCCACCTTCGTAATAGAAAAACTATATCGTTCGTTCGAATATATCTGTAAACGTGAAAAAGAGCGAATCGTTTGTTAAAAGAAAAAAAAAAGAATAAAAAAAAAAAAAAAAAAAAAGAAAAAACGGGAATTCTTTATAGATCCTACGTCAGAGGTAGGTATTATTACAGTGTCTCGTTTCATCGGTGCAATTTGCATCTGGCACGTAACGCGCGTGTAATTTTAATCGTTAACTCGTCGCATGTATTTCTGAGCGTAAATTAATTTAACGTATTAAACGAACGTTGTTGCAACGTATGCATCGTTCCGATCGAACGAAATATACATCGTTCGGATCTTTTCGTATTCTTTTGATTTTTCTTTACGTTTGATTTTGACTTTTGGGATACGTAATTTGATCGATTTGATCGATCGATCCAAAGAAAAAAAAAAAAAAAAAAAAAAACAAAAAAAAAGAAAAGAAAATTCTCCGTCTCTACATATTCATCCATCTCTCTGTCTATTTATCTATCTATCTATCTATCTATGTATCCATCTATCTGTCTCTCTCTCTCTCTCTCTCTCTTTTACAAAATGCATCCACGTATGTACGTGCGCGCGTTCCCATAGATCGTTGCATACACTCAACCATCGGTAACGTTGATGCGAGAGGCGTAATAATTCATCGGAAGACTCTATATGGAAAGTCGAAGGCCACAAGTGGCACGCGGGCCTGTGGTCTTGGCCACCTCGATATGGACTGCGATACGATATATCGAGAGATGGTTAAAGACATGCGTATGCTACGATCGACTACTCGATCCTTGGATCTCATTGGCGCGATCACTCGGAACGAACGAACGAACGATGATCCATTATTGCATACGCATTGAAAATAATTTTCTTTTTCATTTTTTATCGCGACGTCTATCGATAAATTAAATATTACCCTTTGACATCTTTATATATCTACCACCGACGTTTCTCTTTCTTTTTCGTTTTTTTTCCCTTCTTTTCTGCCTCCCTTTATTTTATTCTCTCCTCGTTTATTATTTATTTATTTATTTATTTGTTTGTTCTTTTTTTATTTATTTATTTATTTATTTTTAGCGCATATAATATTATTATTAGCTCCGTGCCATTTCGTTTGATTAACATTTGTTCAATCATTAGCAATCGGACATTATTGAATTATCTCTCGTTCAATTTTATTAATAATAATTATAATTATTATTATTATTATCGTTGTTGTTTCATTTGAATTGTCATTATTTTTAATAATTATCGTTTTTATTTATTTATTTATTTATTTATTTATTTTTTTTTTTTTTTTTTTATTATTATTCCCCCCAACTATCTTATATTTATTTAATATGACCCAAGTTAAAACGCCATGGCGGTTATATTGAATCCATATTCGTTTTAACGTCGGTAGACATTTTAAATGGTTACCGCACCATTCGTCCTCTTATTTTTATATACTTTGACGTAATTTATTTATTTATTTATTTATTTTGTTTCATCATCGAGTAAAAATAATAGAATCTATCGTCGAGTGGATCGTCACGTTCGATAAATAAATTATTTCTACGCCAGTGTTTCACTTGCGTCCTTGCGGTTGAAATTACGCACGTGCTCTCTCCCTGTCGCGCCAGGGACAAGTACGTAAGCGTTCAGATCTTTTTAATTTTCTTTCTTTCGTTCCTTCTTTTTTTTTTCGTTTCCTTCTCTTTCCTCTTTATCTCTTTATACTTTTTTCCTACCCCCGCCTCCCTACCCCTCCCCTCTTCCGTCCGATAAGATACCAGGAACTTTCCCGTAAGTTAAAGCGAGTTAATTTTTATGATTCGAGGGCGAATCGTGCAATGGATTAACGTGGAATATTAAAAAAAAAAAAAAAAAAAAAAAAAAAAAAAAAAAAAAAAAAAGAGGAAGACAAAATGGCGACGGAACGACGCGAACGATGAGATATTTGAGAACGCATCGAAATATGAATCCTGACGATTAAATGATAATCCTATTGAACGTAACCAGGTACTTTATCAATCAATCAAATTAATCGGAGTAAGAAATAAAGAAAGAAAGATCGTGTTAAATTCATTATATTATTATTGCACTTGTAGGATATGCATGTGACGTCAGAGATGCGTCATGCGTATCAAAGCAAATAAGTCGACAAGGGCGAGAGAGAGAGAGAGCTTCGTAGTAGTGTCGGATTACTCAACTCGACGTAATTGATGCGCTTACTATACCGTAATCGTGTTCGAGTTAAACATCGCGCATTTGTTCTATCCCATTATTCTTCTCCTTCATCTTTTTTCTTTTTTTTTTTTTTTTTTTTTGAATGATTCCCATTGAAAGAAAACAAAAGAAACAAAAAGAAAAATAAGAGGAAGATTGACAGAGTGAAGAAAACGAATTCGTAAACAAATCGTTGAGAAAACTAATCGCGATCGATATTTTTTTTTTTTATTTCTTTCTTTTTTTTTTTTTTTATTTTTTTTTTAACGGTAATAATCGTCGCGAATGATGATGATAATCGTGAAGAATCTCTCGTGGCTGTTACAAAGCGATAGTTAACATGGCCGGCGAACTGAATCATCGTACAAGCAAAGTACAGTGATTTGAATGCGCGGCAGAGGACGCGGGCAAATGCGGATTGGTAAGCGGAACACGCAAAGACAGAGACAGAGACAGAGGCAGGTGGACGGACATTGGGATGGACTCTGTCGTGGGTGACATGGGTGCGACACCTGAACACGTGACCTCTCCAAGGACGTCGCCATTTTGAATGAAAATAATAAATAATCCAAGCGGACTCGCGCGCGCGGCGGGAGGATTTTTCCTTTTTTATTCCTTTTTTTTTTTTTTTTTTTTTTTTTTTTGAGCCGTGCGCTATTTCATTTTCTTTTTCTTTTTTTTTTTTTTGAACCGTGCGCTATTTCATTTTTTTTTCTAAATCGAACGAAATAATAATAATATACGAGAAACGAAGTTCGTGGCGGATGAACGGATGGCGTTCAAAAAAAAAAAAAGAAGGAAAAAAAAGACAAGAAAAAAAGAGCGATTTTTGTCCGCCCGAAATTTGCTTTTTCCAATCTAATCTAATTTTCGTCATTCCTTCCTTTTTTTTCTTCTTTTCTTTTCTTTTCTTTCTTTCTTTCTTTTTTTTTTTTTTTTTTTTTAATCGTTCTCATCCGATTCCCATTCGAACGGAAATACGGATCGAAATTACGAAAATGTTTGCCAAACGATTTTACGGATCTCGTATCTCGTATCGAACAATCGAACACGTTCGTAATAGAACAACACTCGTTGTTTGTCGTTGGTTGTGGTGTCGTTTCTTTTACATTGAAAAACATCGAACCTCGTGTCACGGCATTTCGCATTGAATGAATTGCAAACTGAGAAGATTCCCATCGTTTCTGCCGTACGCTTAGAGTGGATTACGTAAACGGCCGACAATATCTATCGTTCGTTAGGAAAAGCTAAACCGCAGGATGATGGGACAAATTTTCTCTCGAAGGTTCGAGTATTATTCGCGTTGCGTACATCGGAAGAAATCTTTTACTTCCTTCCTTCCTTTCTTTCCTTCTCTTTTTCTACAAATCTTTGTTCTAACGGAATGTAGGATAGGTAAATTAATAAACGAAATAGAGAAGAAAGAAAGAAAGAAAGAAAGAAAGAAATAGAGAGAGAGAAACAAATCGTTATTAACTCACCTGTTAATTCGATCGACTCGAGTAAATCACAGATTGAACTGTTCGTTTGAAAAACAAAACAAAAAAAAAAGGAAAAGAAAAGGAAGAAACGAAAGATCGCAAATTTCTCGATAAAAATTATTCTTATTCAATACTCTTATTAAAAGAAAAACGACAAATAAATAAAATAACTAACGCGACGACGGCGTTTCCCAAGAAGAAGGAAAAACAAAAAACAAAAAAAAGATGAAAAACCGAGCACTCGAACGCTAGGACGATCCTTAAAGCCGACGATGGAGGAAACGACGAAAAGAAAAAAAATAAAAAACTAAAAAAAAAAAAAAACTGAGGAAAAGAAGGAGATGAGGAAGAGGAAAAATAAGAAGAAGGAGGAGGAGGAGGAGGAGGAGGAGGAGGAGGAGACGAAAAAAAGAAAAGAAAAGGGGATAAAATTCCCGCGTGACGATAGAGTTGCGTGCCCGGCGTAGCGGCCGCGATTACTGTCCGCAACACGGCGCTTACTTTCTGATCCGCGCGGGATCGTAGGAACGCGCGCGGCCCGCGATACGATAGGAGTCCGAAGATCAACGAGACGACACGAAGAGTCGATAGCTCGATCTCTATCGCCGGGACCAATCCCGTCTCCTTAACCGCGAACACTCAAACGCGCTTGCGCCTTCGTATCTCGCGGAATCCGTGGTATCGTTTGAAATAATCCGCGAGAACTCGTGTATCAACCTGTTCGATAGTTGGTAGTTGAGAGTTGGGAGTTTGGGAGGAGGGGAAGGGCGGCGAGGGGGGGGGGCAGGGTAAGGTTCGAACAGGAGGTCCCCCACTCCTCTACGAGGAGGCTCAATTTTTAAAGAAATCCGGTCAGTGGGTCGTACTTGATTTTCTTCGCTTTCGACGTCAGAAAACGTCTCGTATGTAAATAATTCGTATTTCAACGTCGATGTCCTTTCTCACTCTGCTCGTGTAAAGATAATATTTTACGATTTCATTTGACAACGTCAAAAGTTGTTATCGCGAGGAGGAAAGATTAGAAAAGCCCTTGCACCCTCGACCGTAAGTTCGTAAGATTTTTCGTTCGAACGTTTATGGTGCCGTTAAGCTGTTCGAATGAACTTTCGACATTTCCATAAACGTGATCGATGATCGAAAATAAACAGTGATATTTTCGTCAAATAGGGTTAATATCGTCGAGAACGTACGTACGTACTTACGTACAAGATTTATACGTTCATCGAAATGTTATAATGTTTTTTGTTTCTTTTTATTGGGGAATATCGTCGACCGATTTGATCATTGAAGATTTGTATTCGAGACGAACCGATGGCATTATAAATATGAACACGATCATTCATTTGCATTGATCGTATCCCCTCGGACGTAAGCCCCTCCTCCCCCTCCCCACTCCACCTTCCTTTCAAAAAGAATTTCAAATTTCAATTACGGTTGCGTTTGCAACTCTTTCGATTATTCGTTCGGGCAATCCTTAAATTTAAGTGACGACGATTGCCTATCTGGATCCCTTCTGGATTAACATTTTTTGTTCTTTTTCTTTTTTTTTTTTTTTTTCTGAAGTCTCGATTTTTCGCAGATTTTCATTTTCTTCGAGAATCCTTGAGACAGAGGTCTCTCTCTTTTCTTCCTCTTGTTCGTCTTATAATATTAAGAGGATCGGCGAAAATCCGTTGTTCATTATTTGCGAAAGTCGTTCGACGAGACGAGCGTAAAAAATTTGTTTAAAAAAAAAAAAAAAATTAAACAAGAGACGTTGGCGAGACCTGTCTCGAGAGAAAGAAATAAAAACCCGAGACAATAGGATCCCGAAGAAGAGTTATTAATTAAGTTGTTGATCGTTTAAAAGTCTTCATCCAATTTGTCGAAACATTTTCTTTATCTCTTTCTCTCTCTCGATCGTACGTCGTTTCGTTAAAATATATGATGGCGGTACGGCGGGGGAGGGGGTGGGGTTGACGAGAGAGCAAAATACGATAGATTTATGGTTGAATATAAAAATGATTTTGACCAACGGTCGATGGGTGGGTCGTCGTTGAATGTGCGTACCTACATAACCATTGAAATATTTTCTACCTGAGTGCAATAAAGTGTACTTACTTAGTTAGTCACAACGAGAAACATCGGGTGGAATGAATTTCTTTAGAAAGTGAGTTTCTATTTCTTTCCATCTTCTTCTTCTTCTTCTACTTCTTCTTCTTCTTTTTTCTTTCTTTCTTCTTCTTCTTCTTCTTTTTCTTTTAAGAAGTTTAACGATATGGATAAGACTTGAAATATTCTTTACAAATCCGAGATAAGAATCGGGACACTTTGTCTGGTATTGATGTGAAGGTACGAAATTATGTATGTATGTATGTATCTATGTATTTATGGATGTATGTATTTATGTATGTATGTATGTATGTATGTATGTATGTATGTATGTATGAATGTAGGTAGACAAGATGGCGACCTACATCATATATAGGAACAGTCAAGACAAGTTTTACGAATAAGGTATTCGTCGTCGGCCTTTTGTCGACGTCCAAAAACG
>OU426872.1:800443-812943 GCA_911387685.1 Dolichovespula media
ATCCTCATCTCGATGAGTAGCTGCCAGCGCTGTTAAAAGAGTTGTCTCGCGACGCGGTGCTGCCGTTGCCCGACTCGTCGTCGCCGCCGGCGTCGCCGTCGTCGTCCTCCTCCTCCTCCTCCTCTTCGTCCTCCTCCTCCTCCTCCTCCTCCTCCTCCTCCTCCTGCTCCTCTTCCTCCTGGTCGTCCTCGCTGCTGCTACCGCCGCCACCGCCGCTTCATCCGCCTCTGCCTCCGCCGCCGTTGCCGCCGCTGCCGCCGCCGAGGAGGCAAAGGCTACTGTGGTGGTGTCTCGGTATGGAGATCGAGGCGAAGCAGAGGAATCAAAGGAATCGGAGACGAGAACGAGCCCTGCGTATGCTGGCGCAAAGGGAAAACCTCGTTAACGCCAAGCAGCAGCAGCAACAACAACAACAACAACAACAACAACAACAGCAGCAGCAACCAAATCAACAGCAGAATCAACAACAACAACAACAACAACATAGCCACCAGCAACAACAACAGAATCAACAGCAAACGATTAGACAGAGACCGCCGAACGACGAGGAAGACAGTCATAGTGGCGAGGACGAGGATAATCATCATCCAGCCGTTGGCGGTGGTGGTGGTGGTGGTGGTGGTGGTGGTGGTGGTGGTGGTGGAGGTGGAGGAGGTGGTGGTGTTGGTGGTGTTGGTAGTGTCGGTGGTGTCGTCGTCGGTGGTGGTGGTGGTGGTGGTGGTGGTGGTGGTGGTGGTGGTGTCGTCGGTGGTGTTGTTGGTGGTGCTAGTGCCGGTACTGGTACTGGTGGTCCACTTGGATTATCTGGACTTGGTGGACTATCCAGGAACGCGCATTCTCGCGACGGTGGACACTCGAGGCCACCTAGGCCACCTCGACCTTCCAGACCTAGGAAGAAGTCTTCCCTAGCCGCTGCCGCAGCCGCCGCGGCAGCGGCCACCAATAATCAGAAGGAACCTCCCTTCGAGGAAGACATCATCGACGGATTCGCCATACTCGCCTTCCGCACCTACGAGGAACTCGAGGTATAACACTTATGTCTTATTTGTTTATCTTTCTTTTTTTTTTTCCGTGTGCGTGTGTGTGTTTCTTTTTATTTTTTTCTTTTTTTGTCTCTCCTTCTCATAGTGATATTAATTAAGAAACCATTAACGAGCAACCCCCAATCGTGAAATTCACCGTTTACAATATATTACCGACGGATATCCTACCGGCGACACTACTACCTATGGTTCGCACGAATCCCTAACGTATCCGAAGATACGTACGCCGTCCCGTTGAGAACCTAACCTAACAATCGTCATCTTTTTCCGACAATAAAAAAATATCAATTTAGATATCGAAATGAATTAATGAAGTGCACGGAACGGAACAACACAATCGATTGATTTTCCATACTGTCAAGCGATCGACACGGATCAGGTTATTATTGTGATCTGAGATTTATCGGACTGATGGAGGGCGGGGGGGGATGATTTGCGTCGATATATAAATTACAAATAGGTCTCTCTCTCTCTCTCTCTCTCTTTCTCTTTAATGCTGTACGTCATCTCTTTTCTAATCAAATGTTATTATTTATTTTTCTTTTTTGTTTATATATATATATATTTATGTGTGCATGTTTGTGAATAGTCCTGTCTTTGTTTCTTTTTTTTTTCGTTTTTATTTACTGCCTGTAAAAAAGAAGTCTATATTTTTTAGGGTATATTCTCATGAAAAGGAAGAGGTATATATATATATATATATATATATATATATATATATATATATATATATATATATATATATATATATAGAAAGAGAAAGAAAAATCTTAGCTAATAGTGACTTCATTCGTTTCCTCTCATCATCAGAAACTTCCTTTGTCTTTCTTTTTCTCTTTCTCTCTCTCTCTCTCTCTCTCTCTCTCTCTCTATCTATCTATCTATCTATCTATCTCTCTCTTTTTTTTTTTATCTAATCTTTAAAAGAAACGACTGGGTGCCTTTCCTATGGTTTTAGAATTAGGATCGTCCAAATGGTGAGTCCGTGTCGAAGCTGTCCAAACAGCATTGAAAATTGTCTTTCTTTTTCTTTTTATCCTTCTTCTTCATCTTCTTCTTCTTCTTCTTCTTCTTCTTCTTCTTTTTTTTCTTTTTGTTTAGTAAAGGAAAATTCGCGAGATATAAAATTACGTAAGAGAATTTTTTTTCATTCAGAGACGAAATTCCTCCACAATTTTTTCTCTCTAAATAATAACGATATTCGCTAAAAAAAAAAAAAAGAAAAAAAAAGAAAAAGGAAAGAAAAAGAAAAAAAGGATTACTACAAAACCTGCATAAAATTCGTATACACCTAAACAACATATATATATATATATATATATATATATATATATATATATATATATATATATATATTTATTACACACATATACAAATTAAATTGAAAATTAAAGAAAGAACGAAAGAATATGTTTGTTACTTCTCTCTCTCTCTCTCTCTCACTCTCATTCTCACTCACTACCAATTTTCGTTCCTTCATTCTTTTTCATATTTTATTCGAAAACGATCGAGTATCATCTCAAAGAAAAAGAGAAAGAGAGAGAGAGAGAGAGAGAGAGAGAGAGAGAGAGAGAGAGAACTCGGAACTGGTCGTCTCGAAATTCGATGCTGAACGTTCTTTCTCTCGTTCGAACGTTGAAGAGAGACGAAAAAGAGAAAAGGAGAATGCGGAGTGTACATACATAATATATACATATATACACACATACACACACAACGGATGCACATAACATATACAAATACAGAGAGACATATATACATATAAACATACACATACATACATACATATATATATATATATATATATATATATATATATATGTTGTATGTATGTATGTATGTACGTATGTATGTACGTGCCGAAGCATCATCGGACTCGTTCGTATCGGCTTCTTCGCGTACTAGTAAGCGACTTGGTTGAGAGTAAGGAGGAGGAGAGGAGGAGAGGAGGAGAGGAGGAGAGGACCGACGAACGAGAGAACGACTCGAACTCTCAGCGTCTGAGAATCAGCCGGAGAGCGACGGAGATCGATCTCCCGAGGGTCCCTTTCCTATATAAGACACCTAACGTTCTTTGCCCTCCTACGAATCAGGGCTTCTCCTTCTCTCTCTTTTTCTTTTTTCTTTTTTTTCCCTCTCCCCTCCCCCCCTCTCTCTCTCTCTTACCACTGCACGCAGGACCAGGTCGAGCAACCTTCTGTAAGAGATAAGGTAGACAATGTGTTAAGATCGTGTATATGTGATAGCTATAATAATGTAAGAACACATATATACATATATACGTACATATATATATATATATATATATATATATATATATATATATATATATACGATTGATATTTATTCAATACAATTGATATTTAGAAATAGATCGCAATCGGGGGTGGATAGGTAATGGGTTGGGATTGGGGTTGGGTTTGGGTTCGGGGTTACGGGTATGGGGATATCGTGTTTTAAATAACATCCGTCCGAAATAATCGTAATCTTTCATTCAACACACAACGCCTTCCATAAATAGAACTCCATCGATATCTTTGTATTCCGTTATCTCAATAATTTGTTCTTATCTTTTCTCTCTTTTTTTCAACGAGATCCAAATTCGAATTCTTATCCTTCTCCCTCTTCTCCTCCTCCGTATTCTCTTCCCACCCCCTTACCTCTTCCCTCTTACTTTTCTATCCCTTCTTCGATTTGTTTTTTTATTTATTTATTTATTATTTTTTTTTCTAGAGAGAAAGATATATATATATATATATATATATATATATATATATATATATATGCAAAAATAAGATTGCGAGAAGAGTTACTTAACGCGTTTTGACCGATTAAATCAAATCGTTTTTTGTGAAATTTTTTGTGAAATTTAAAATACCTCTCAATGTGACGGAGAAGCATCACGTTGAATCGATATAAGCTTTTGTGTGTGTCTGAGTGGGTGGGTGTGTGGGTGGGTGTCTTTCTTGTCGGTAAACAGTATCGGTGTGATTAGGTTTCTTTTTTTCTTTTTCAATATCTCTCTTGTCTCGTCGGATTTTTATAATAATTGCACATCTGTAACATCATTTAACGTTCTACACTTGAACTTTCGATAATACGTATATATATATATATATATCGATTGAGACTGACCTTGTTACATTGCCGACGACTAATCGTTGTCGTTAAGTAAAGCTTCGATAAGACAAACAACATTTGACTTTATATACATACATGCTTACATAGCACACGCATATACGTGTGTGTTATATATATGTATATATATATATATATATATATATATTTTTTTTTCGATCTACCATTTTCAAGTTTCCCGCCAATAAATCACACTCGTACATACCTACGTACGTATCTACATTCATGCATACATACATACATACATACACACACATATATAAACGCGTATGTAAATATGCGCATTAATAATACTTTGCATTGCTGCCTTTTTATCGTTCCTGAAAACCAATTCATGTGATAATCAAAACTGTTAATCGTTATGAAATTATGCGCGTGTCAAAAAAAAAAAAAAAAAAAAAAAGGAGAAAGAAATAAAGAAGGAAAAAATAAAAAGACGGAGAAGAAGAAGAAGAAAAAGAAGAGGACAGAACACATAAGCATATAACACGAGTATCAATTTAAACCGAGCAAACTTTACGAAGCGATAAAATTTAATTAACGATACGTTTGTAATATGTTAAAAAAAAAAAAAAGTTTTCAGTCGAGGCTGTTATGTACGATCGTTGAAGGTTCCATTTCAATAATTCTCTCCTTCGTACAATATCAATTTATTTAATCATTTAATTTCTTATCGTCGAATGAATGAAAATTCCTTGAATCATTTTTTAATTTATCGTTAAGATGTTTTATTGCAAAAGTGTCGTCAAGAAAAAAAAAAAAAAAAGAAAAAAGAAAAAGAAATTCTTAGTCTTTATATATATGAAGGGAGTTGTTATAATTAGCGTCTTATTAGTATGAAAATTATTATCTTTCATGTTAAGATCAGTCGTTTACATATTAAATTGACATGACGTCTTTACTTTGTTTTTACATCGAACATTTATGTTTCTTTTCTCTCTCTCTCTCTCTCTCTCTCTCTCTCTCTCCCTCTCTCTCTCTCTCTCTTTTTATTTTTTTTTTTATTTTTTTTTATTTCCCCTTACTCGTAATAAGCACCGCGCTAGACTCGCCTCCCTCTAAACACGAGGAGATTGTAAATCTTTTTATAAACTTGTTTCTCAGTCGTGTTCGACGTGTCATTTGCATGATAGTAGGCGACACGAGGGACTTAGAAACATAAAGGCGATTGTGCATCTCGTTTCAAGATTAAATGAGAACGATTAAATATAAAGCTTGAAAGATGTTTCTCAAAGTCAATATATATGTATGTATGTATATTTTTTTTCCTTTCTTTATATATGTATATAAAGATATATACGTACGTATATATAATAAAATTAAATGAAAGATTGCAATCGTAAATAAATTATATAGTTTGTGTAATTAATGATAAATTCTTTTTTCTCTCTCTTTTTCTTTTCGTATTTTATTTTATTTTATTTTATTTTATTTTATTTTATTTTTTATTGTATTTTCTTTTTCTTTTTTGTCATCCTAATGGCGTTACAAATGCTTTAGAAACAGATAGGATAGAAAGTAAATGGTTTTATATATATTATTATTATTATTATTATTATTATTATTATTATTATTATTATTATTATAATTAAAAAAATATGATGTTAAATAATATTCGCCCAAAAGGCCGAATTTTCAACAAATGTTTTCGCGTTATCGAGTTACAATGTCGAACATTGATTTCCATTGCAAATTATTCGTAAAAAGAATGATAACGACATAGTGACAACGTCGTTCGTAGTTCGTCGTACGTCGTACGTCGTAAAAGGCAGCATTGTTCGACCAGTAATTACCGGACTCCATTTTTTCGCATTATTAAACTTATTGTTATCGCGTAACCTCGCGAGATAATGTGTTCGACAATAAAAGCCAATCATTTCAAAGTATCACGGATCCCCATCACTCTCGTAAAACTTATTATTTTTCTTCCTTTATTTTTTTTTTTTTGGTTTGTTTGTTTGTTTCGTTTCGTTTCGTTTTTTATTCGCTTCGGCCCCTCACCACCCCTCATATCTTCATTCCATCCTTTCGTTCTCCTTCATTCGTCCACCATTTTTTTTTATTTTTTTTTTGTTCGTTTGTTTTTTTTCCCTACAATAATAAAACAGAGGGTATACGTTATATACGGTATATATAATCGTACATATATGTGTGTGTGTGTGTGTGTATAATATTATATATTGAAGTTGTTGAAGTTTTTAATTGATCTTTTCAATTTGATATCGGAATCGTATCCATCGTATAAACACATATACATCTATGTCAAGTTTACTTCAAATAATACCACACTTTATATATTAATTTTCTATTTTGAATTTTCTTTTTTGAACGGTTCGATTTTTTCCTTCATTATTATTATCATTATTATTATTATTATTATTATTATTATTATTATTATTATTATTATTATTATTATTATTATTATCATTATTATTATTACTATTATCATTATTATTATTATTATTATTATTATTATTATTATTATTATTATTATTATTATTATTATTAATAATATTAACTCGACGGAGATCTATCGGAATGAAAAAGGAGTAAAAGAAAATGATAGTATTCGAAAAAGAAAAAAGGAAAAAAAAGAGGAGAAAAGAAAAGAATCAAAAAATTAGCGACGACCTGTAAACCTCAGCTAAGTTATACCGGTGGGATGGAGGGATGAAGGGGTGTGTGAAGGGTGGGAAACCCGCTTATCCTTTTGGTTTCTCGTTAACTCTGCTAACTATCGTCCCTATCATTTTTTTTTCTTCTTCTCCTTCTTCTCCTTCTCCTTCTCCTTTCCCTTTTGCAACGGACGACGGGACGTAATTTATCGAAGAGATTAGTGCGAGCGCGGACGGCATTGTCGTGGGTGAGAAAGAGAGAAAGAATGAGAATGAGTGAGTGAGTGAAAGAGTGAGAGAGAGAGAGAGAGAGAGAGAGAGAGAGAGAGAACAAGCTACGAGTTTATTATCGGCGCTTCGTTTTTACGTTATTACATGGTATAAAGTACGCTGTCATTGTTATCATCGTGTGCTACGAAAGAGGAGAGAGAGAGAGAGAGAGAGAGAGAGAGAGAGAGAGAGAGAGAGAGAGAGAGATGGAGAGATGGAGAGATGGAGAGATTCTCAAACGTGCTTTAAACCGGTCTCGCTGTTAGATACGCAGCTTCCGTACCTTTACCGTGAACTTCTCCATGATCGATGGATCGATGGATCGATCGATCGATCGATAGGTTCGATCGGTTCGATCCTCTCGCTCTTTTTTTTGTTCTTTTTCTTTCTCTCTCTCTCTCTCTCTCTCTCTTTTTTTTTCTTTTCTTTTCTTTCGAAGGATGATCATCACAGTTATTACAGCGATTAAACGTAAGAAGATTAGAAGAAATTGATCGATCAAAAAGATTCACGATTGTAAGAGATAATATCACTACTTGTTACACACTCGTTTAATCCGTTGGTAACTTTATATTCGTTTGTATAATTGAATTAATTGCGAATTATTACAAGCATGATGGGGTGTAATACTTGTTACGATCGTTACAATGTTACACTATATCTAGTAACATTGTATTAATATTGGATAAATATTTGATAAGTAGATATATATATATATATATATATATATATATATATATATAATCGTGTGAGTTCAAAGTTAAACAAAGTTTATATACGGAGGGTTAAATATTACTTGCGTATTTTACAAAAAAAAAAAAAAAAGAAAAAGAAAAAAGAAAAAAAAACTCCCGATCTTTTCTTTCCTTTCTTTAAGCTACTTCTTCTCTCTCTCTCTCTCTCTCGTCATCTATAAATCAAGACGAGAATATAAGGTAAACGGATAATAAATGAAGATGTTTGGGTGCGCGGGGGTTGGTAATGGTGGTGGTTGGTTTCGAGGATGTAGAGGTAGGTGAGGGTTGAGGAGTGGTCTAGGGTATTTTGGCAGCGACTCTCGAGTGGGACGGAGGGAGAGGGAGAGGAGGAGGTGGTGGTGGTGGTGGAGGAGGAGGAGGAGGAGGAGGTTGAGGGTTTTTTAGGAGAGGTTAGCAAATTCTCATGGAATTTTTATACTCGGGTCAATCTCGTGTTCGTTTAAGTCGAAGCTTTTCCTTTCTGAAATACTTTCTTCGTCTCCTCCCCTCCCTCCCGTTTCCCTCCTCACCTCACCTACCCTCTGATCACCCTTATTCCTTCTCCTCCTCCTCCTCCTCCTCCTCCTCCTCTTCCCCTTTGCTCAGAGCCCATCTCGATCCTCGTCCTGTTCCATCCTCCATTCGGAGATATAGTCGTGGTGGATGGAGATGGTTGAGGTGAGGTGAGGTGAGGTGATGGTTGTGGTGGTGGTTGTGGTTGTGGTGGTGGTAGGACGAGGAGGAGGAGGAGGAGGAGGCGGACGAGAATCGTTTTGTACTTTTTGTCCTATCACAACAGGAACGGCGGGGGGAGGGGGAGGTTGCAGCCCTCCTCGGGTGATTGTCCTCAGCGTAGATCCCTTCTTCTTATCCGCAGTTCTTCGCTTGTTCCTTCATCGTGTCCTTACATTCTTCTGGAACGCGCGTACACGCGCGCGCGCGCGCGCTCGCGCTCACCATCTCTCGTTTACTCGTTTTATAATATACGTTCGCGTATCTACATATGTAGAGAGAGAGAGAGAGAGAGAGAGAGAGAGAGAGAGAGAGAGTCCGTCATCGTTGACTCTTTTGTCGTGTTAAGAAAAGATTATTGTGCGGTGACGGGCGTGTGTGGTGAGATTATTTATTAACTCTCCCCGTCTATATAAATGTCATGTTATTTGAAAATTAATACGGAATATAGATTATTACGTTGTTCGTTCCGGTAAAAATTTATTATACGTTCGTCGCTAGGAAGGTCGTACTCCTTTTTTTTTCTTCTTCCTCTCTCTCTCTCTCTCTCTCGCTCTCTCTCTCTCTCTCTCTTTTCTTTTTTTCTCATCTCAAAAAAAAAATAAAGAGAGAAAGAGAGATTACCAAGAGTTGTATTACTTTATTACCTTCTTAGTTTTATATGCCGCGTATAATTATGGTTTGTTCAGAGTATCCTTCAATTTTAATATAACCTATTATATTATATAATCAGTTATAGTGTATTATAGTTATACAGTAGCTACTATATATACTACTATATATATAGTTATAATATAAATAGTATACTATACTATACTATACTATACTATACTATACTATACTATACTATACTATACTATACTATACTGTACTTTACTATACTATATGAAAAGTTACAGTATACCTTGATTATAACAGCTATGTTGTAAGCGCGCACCAATCACCAATACAGTATTTAACATTATACCTGTTAGTTATGATATAACCAAGTAGTCCATCACTATACACGCATTAACGATACAATGTAGTTATAATATAATTAAATATACTATACTATATGCGAAGGAACATAATTGGAACACCTATCCATATCTAATTACAGTACACTGTAGTTATGATACACAGCTATAGTATATATGCCATTATATTTAATTGCACGTTATAACAGGTATACGTACGAATGATAAAAAAAAGAAATCAAAACGAAACGAAAAATAAAAAAAAAAGAAAGAAAGAAAGAAAGAAAGAAAGGGCAAAAAGACATTATAACGCAAAATAAAAAAATAAATAAAAAAAATAAAATACGCGATGGAAAATAAGTTTCAAGTTGCACAATATATTCTTTCCTTCTTTATCCTTCACTCGTTCATTCATTTATTATTTTTTTTTCTTTTTTTCGTTTTTTTTTTTTTTTTTTTTTTTTTTCTTGTAAATACGTGTAAAAGAAATTTTGATAACATTATATCGCGATATAATATTCGCGCCGTTCGTGATCGATCGTAAAATTTCGTATGGGTTCGCGTTTTTATCCTCGTTGTATATGTAATAATAATACACAGGTTTGCTTGTAAAGCGTATCCGATGAGGGAAGGGAATGGATGGGTGGGTGGGTGGGTGGATGGATGGGTATAAAGTATCTGCATATTTATTGGGCTCTCTCTCTCTCTCTCTCTCACACACACTTTTTCGTCTGAATATTATCGAAACAATTCAATATCAGGAACGATTACAAATTTTCATCTCTGTAAAAATCCACTCGTACCTATCATATTATTGTCGAAAGGTATCACGTTAAATATTTGAATAAAATTTTCGTTTCGGATACGTTATTAAAATTTCAAGAGAGAGAGAAAGAGAGAGAGAGAGAGAGAGAGAGAGAGAGAGAGAGAGAACATAAATCTAGAACAGGTACATCTACCTATCCTACTTCTACCTATACTACGTGTAGATACGTACATACCGTACGTCTGGTTTGAGCTTTCATGAAAAGATAATACTTTAAGTATACGAAGTGGGATATCCCCCTCTCTCTCTCTCTCTCTTACTTTCCTGTCTTCTCTCCTTTTCTCTCTAATATCGCTTGATCGATCGTTTTTCCTAAAGTATACAGAGATCAGCTTTGGAAGATTGAACGACTTTCTGACGAAGTCAGAGGTAGCAAATCTACGTGTTCTACCACACGTAACACACACACACACACACACACACACACACCCTGAGAGTGGGAGAGAGGAAGGGACGGGGGGAATCATACACGTATACATTTTATCAGAGTCGAATTTCATTCTCTATCCTTCGAACCACTCGTTTATACGATTCTACGTCGTCTCCGTATTCGTATTCGTCGTCATCGTTGTTATTGTTATTGTTGTCGTCGTCGTCGTCGTCGTCGTTGTTGTTGTTTGTTATTGATCTATAAAGAAATAAATCCGAGACAAAGATAAGATATTAGTTACGCGATTTTCTTTCATCCATGCTGATCGTTCGAGTGTATTATGAATAATACGATTGAAACTCTCGTTGATATTCTTGGAGAACGAACGGATTTATTTGAAGGATTCTCTCATGCGTTAGTAAAGTATAAAGGAAAGGGGGGGAGAGGGAGGGGAAAAAAAAGGGAAAAAAGAAAAGAAGAAGAAAATAGTCAATTCCGTATATCCCCACCGACAACAGCATTACGACGAATATATAAAATACTCAAAGTATACACTTTTTCATTCACGTTGATTTTAATCAGATATCATCCTACCCCTACCATTAACCCATACAACTACCCCCTTTAACCCCGTTCAACTGCTATCGACCTTTTGTGATATACCAAAGTTTTAACATCCAGACAAATTTATGGATAATTGCCAGAAAACGTCTTTCTTTCTTTCTTTCTCTCTCTCTCTCTCCCTCTCTCTATTCTCGCGAGTCTATCATTGTAATTGACATAACGCACATGTATGCGCGCGCGCACACACACACATGTACAAATACACATATATATGAAATTTGAAGGAAAATAACAAAGGCCAAAAATTTCTTGGCACGAGTAATAGCCTATCCAAGCAATTTTCATGGTATTAGTTTAGTATCGTATCAATGGTTCTATGTGTAAACACATAAACATATACATACCATAAATGCATACTAACCATACATACATACATACATGCATACGTATTTATTACTGGATGAGAAAAATCTCTACGTGTAGTAGAACGAGGATGGTTGGGTGGGTAGGTGGTTGCTTACTTGCGTTAAGCGAGTTGGGTGAGGGTGGGGTGTGGATGGAAAGAAGAAGCCATTCCCTTTCAAGTACCAACACACACACACACACACAAGCCCTTAAACAGAATCAGTGAAAAAAAAAAAGGAGAAAACGTGTGCACTCATCGTCCGGAAATGGCTCGATCGTATTCTCGAGTGTTATCGTAGGAAAATGAGCTTCGTGTCTGCCTGGTTTTAGTGTATATAATACGAAATATATATATATATATATATATATATATATATATATATATATATATATATCACTCGTCGATATCTCTGAGATAAAGTTCTCAATCTCATTCTATCTGATACACATACGCATACACACACACAGTTTCTTTCTTTCTTTCTTTCCCTCTTGGATTCTCTTTAACGCGATTATACGGTCTGACACTATCACCACCCTGTATTCTTCGGTATTCGTATAATTGTTTAATGGTCAGATTGTGAATCAAGTGTTTGCTGAGGTCAGTGTCACGTCGAACGATAAATTAAAAGCCACCGGAGTCGGTGGTCGGGGATGATTGCGTAAATGAGAGAAGAACAGTCTCTCAATGTAATGGTAATCGCATGAGTGCCCCCAAACGCACTCGAATCCATTGGATTAATACACTTTAATACGTTCTAATTGGTTACAATCGTCTATCGAAAGCCAACAACAACAACAACGAGAAAAAGAATCGCTCTAAAGATTCTATTTGACGAAA
>OU426872.1:822943-827943 GCA_911387685.1 Dolichovespula media
TTTAATCCTTTTATCGTCGTTCCTAATGTTAATCCATTTTTGTTAGGATTTCCATGTGTGTTCGTGGAATAGATCATTCGACGATATTTAAAATAATTGTCTTTTTATATATATATATATATATATATATATATATACACATACATGTATCTGTACATTATGTATATACATGTATATATATAGAATTATGTGATTATTTGTAAAAAAAAAGAAACAATAATTTTATTCAATGTTTTTCCATCGTTCCCAATTTTTTTTTCTTCTTTTTTCAGAGTGCAATAAAGCTAGCCGGTAAAAATAATGTAAAGAAGCTGCATACGTTGCTGTCGATAGTGGACGAAAAACCAAAGCTGGATACTGGACAAAACAATAGGCACAACGAGCACCATATCAAAAATCATTTCAAGCACAACCACTATACGCATAATTCCATATTGACACCATCGACGCTCAATCAGGTGAGCCGACAGGAGCCATTTAATATATTGCATTATCGATTGCTTTATCGAAGGTCGCTTTAATTTTGTTTGTTTCTTATTATTTTGTATTATTATTAATATTATTATTACTTGTTATTAAGGTCATTATCATTCCTCAGGGTCTAGATGCAGGTACAAGCGACGATAGTGGTAGAGCGTCTGAACAATTGCATGGCCCTGGTATACCTAGGGATTGCCAGGACGCAGACAGTTCCAGGGACCATCTCAGCGATGTAAGTTTCCTTTTATGATGGATGTTACATTAGTCGTATGTCAACGTACGACAAGTGTTATTTACAAACGTATGCGTTTATTTATTTTAACAGGCTAGCAGTCATTGCAGTTCGGGTAAAGGTTATATCGTAAGTATTTCTTTTTTCTTTTCTACTTTCAACAATACATTTTCAATTATCTCTCTATCATTTGATGACACTCGACTTATCAAACTGATTAATAATAACGAAACGTATCATTGATTATTCTTTTTTTTTCATTTTAGTGTGATAGTGAAGGAGAAGACGATAAGGTATTTAAAGTTAATTTAAGGTATTCTTTTTTTTTTTAATTTCATTCATTCAATCGTATTTACGTATATGTGCATTTCTCTCAACAGGGCTCGGATGCAGAGTCGATACTCTTTGAATCTTCTACCCCACCACCCCTTGCACGTAAATGTAAGTATCTCTTGCGACTTCTATTTTTTTTTTTTTTTATATTTATCAATCCTACGTTCATTCTTTAAACCTTGCGATAAGATATTATTACAAGTAACATTTTTTGATGTTATTTCCTAGACGAGCTGCCATCCTCTTCGCCGCACGTGTTGCCCCCAGCGAACGGAGCAGGTGGATCACCTCCGGACACGGGTGGACAAATTTCCAATCCTGCAACGGATGCACCGGCGCCTATACCACCTCCAGTGCCAGCATCCGCACCAGTTCCAACCGCACCGAGCCCTCCTAGCCCAACATTACCCCCACACATATCCCAACCACCGGTATGTATAATAAAAATAAAAAAGAAAAACCTTATCCATTAAAAATGCCATTCCAAATTTATCATTTGGGAACGTGTTTAATCAAATTAAATTAAATCAATCTAACATTGAACTGGGGATTTTTAGATGACTAGTCCATTGGCAGCCAATCCTCGTGCAATAGCTCCACAACAACGACCAGCTTCGCCCGCCCTGCCGCCACCCTCTTTATCCCAGCAACCTCATACTACGATACCTGCATTGCATCCACCTAATGTGCCCCTCGTTTCATCGAGCCATACCACTAGTCCGGCGGTAGCCAATTTGGGTGTTGCTCCAGCGGCACCGTCTAACGGTGCCGCTACCACGAGCTATCCACCACCCATACCGATGGCCGCTTATCCCCAAACTCAACCGTCTTATCCGCCGCTTTACACGCCTTACACGGCTCTAAATCATAGCCCGTATCTACCACCTGCGGTACCGTCGCCCTCCCATTCTGCATCTTCGCGTACAGACGTGGTAAGTGTGATAGATACTATTTTTTTTAAATAAAAAAAAAAAAAGAAAAAAAAAGCAAATTTTCCTTTCATATTCTTATATTTTATTTGTTTTATTTTGTGTTATTTTACTTTATTTTATTTTATTTTATTTTATTTTATTTTCAGAGAGGAAGTAGAGCCTCCCCTTGTACTAACATAAGTAAGCAGACCATAGGAAACAACATCACGAGTCATAATAATACTCCACTTAGCGCGGCTACTACAACATGCGTGTCCACCATAACTAATACAGTTACCACGGCTAATACCATTGCTCACAGAGATATGGTGGCCTGTAGTTTGTCCGGAAGAAATAATAATAATAATTCTCCGCGGGGGCATAGTCCAAGTCGAGAAAGAGACAGTTATAGGTACGACGACATATATATACCATCTAATAATCTATTACGTTAATCGTAATGAATATATTAATATTGGATATTTTTAAACGTCTCGAGATAAATTCAGTTTAATAATAATATTGTAATATTTGTTACAGTAGCAACGTGAGTAGCCTAAGTAGAGGCAGCATCACACCTGTAAGTGTGCCAAACACGTCTTCACCAGCTAATTCTAGTCTACCTGCTTACACCAAACCACAGGGATGGATTGGGTTAGTGTTTCTTTTTTTTTTCGTTTCTAAGAAGTAGATATTTCGAAATTATTTTAATTCGTACGATACAGTAGTAGTAGTAATAATAATAATAATAATAATAATAATAATAATAAATGAATAATATTTCTTTCCTCACGTAGTAGCAGCACAACCTCGCAGCTCTCTCCGGCAACGGCAACGTCAGTACCAAGGCCAACTCCTCCACCTGTACCACCACTCGGAATTCATACGTTTCCACCGCCGATGTTTGCGGCCCCTTTACCACCACCCGTTTCTAGTTCCAGTCCCCATACTTCGCTCCCTTCGCTTCCTCCACCTACGACCAACCCCAATCCTTTCTCAGCGGAATCACTTTTTCAAACAAGTAAGTTTATAACGCGATTTTTCTTTCTTTATCTCTTCCTCTTTTTTTTTCTTTTTTTTCTTTTTTTTTTTTTTTTTTGACCAATCGGAATAAAACACCCCCGAAAGATTCGATATAATATTATTATATAAGGAGTTAAACGAAGGTGGAGTATGATGCTAAACGGGACAAGGGGTGACTCATGTTGCAGGTCAGGCAGACCTGTTGAGGAGAGAGCTCGACAATAGATTTTTAGCATCTCAAGATAGAAATGTCAGCGTGGGAGTTGGAAATTTGGGTCCACCGCCTTATCTCAGAACTGAAATGCATCATCATCAGCATCAGCATACCCACGTGCATCAGCACACGACGCCGTTGCTACCACCGGCGGCTGCCACGACGTTATTTCCACCTCCGATCGTAAGTGTTTTTCCAAAAGAAAAAAATAAATAAATAAACCATCGCCTCCGTCCACGAGGGTCGTCGTTCCATATTTAAAAATTTCTACAGCAAACTTTCTGATCCTACTCTACCAACCGATTATGCGCCCTCTGATACGGAAAGAGAAAATTATTTCTTAGTTTCTTTGTACATTTTTTTTCTTCTTCTTCTTCTTCTTCTTTTTATTGTATCTCGCACACAACGTAGAGAGATAGAAAAACTTATCCACCATTGTAAGCTCGATTCTTCTAATTTCCTTTAATAGTTCAAAGATATACCAAAACTTGGCGGAGTGGAGTCTCCCTTTTTTCGAGGTAATTTAAACTTGTCTGGATATTCTGGATTCAACACGGGAATACTTCATCCTGGGATTGGTCCTCCTTCGACACCTTTTGTACCTCCCAATCATTTAACATCATTTGCACCAAAGGTAAAAAAGGCATGTGCTTAAAATATCGAGGCAAAGATTTGTATAAACGATATATAAATATATTTATACGTATATATATATATATATATATATACATACACGATCGTAATAATTATTATCCATTCATAATAATAATTATTATTATTATAAATAATTATTATTATTACTGTTATATTTATATATCGTATCCGATCGTTGGAATATTTTCGCTTATAAAATTAAATTACTTTCTTGTAGAAGAGCGGAAAATGGAATGCAATGCATGTACGCATCGCATGGGAAATATATCATTATCAACAAAAGCAACAGGCCGAGGCAAAGGCTGGAAGTGTCGTTAACACGAAAACCGAATTGTTAAGGCCCCCGAGCCATCTTTATCCAGGAGGACCCGCAAGCGGTTTGGGAATAACCGCTCCTCCAATGGCACCTCCGTTCCCAACTAATATGCCACCTGCTCATCCTGCACCACCTCCACCTCATCCCGTTGGCTTCCTATCCACGCCAACCTCTCATTTAGGTACGTGACGATTTGTATATTAACAGAAGAAACAAATTAATTTATCGACATTACCTTCGTACCAACCAACGTCTTTTCGTATTTGTTTTTTTTTTTTTTGATAACTCTCGATGGATAAATTAATTATATAAAATTTTATATATTATATGCTATAGGAACTGGAATGTCACCATTTGGAAGATATCCATCGACGTTTGGAACACCAAATCCGAACTTTCCAGGCCTATCGAGTTTTCCCCCGGCTAGAGAGATGCCACCATTGAGTGGCCTGAGTTCTGTACATGATCCATGGAGAGGGTAAGTTGTACAAAAACAAAGCAAAAACTTATTTCCACAATATATTCCTAACCCGGAGGGAGAAAAAAAAATATATATATATATGTATAATATATATACATTAAAGCGACAAAGGGTATCCTCTTTTTCCTTTTTAGATTGCAACGCGCATCCACCGGCTTTCCACCTACCACAGTGTCATGGGGGTTGAAACCGGAGCCACCGACGATCGACAGACGAGCCGAGCTCGAGGAACGTGAACGGGAACGCGAGCGCGAGAGGGAACGCGAGAGGGAACGCGAGCGTGAGCGCGAACGTGAACGCGAACGCGTACGTCGTGAGAGGGAACGCGAGAGGGAGGAACAACGTGAGAGGGAAAG
>OU426872.1:830443-870443 GCA_911387685.1 Dolichovespula media
TAATTTAATATCGATGTAATATAAACGATTATATATGAATTTTATCCTTTTTTTTTTCTTTTTCTCTCTCATTCTCTCTCTCTCTCTCTCTCTCTCCGATGGAGCTTGATTTGTACATTTATAAGAGACGAACGGAATAGAAAGTGGGGGAAGAAGAAAAGAGAAAAGAAAAAAGGGGCGGACGAAAGGAAAAAAAGGAAAAAAAAGTATATCTTTGAGCTTCTTATGAAATATCACGAGTTTGCTTCTTGCATTCTTTCTTTCTTTTTTTTTTTCTTCTTCTTATTCTCCTTCTCCTCTTCTTTCAAATTCTACGTTCCACGTTTTTTTCTTGTCCTTGTTTTTTGGTTTTTTTTTTCCCCCTTCAATTATTTTCTACGACCGCGCTACGTTAGCAATTATTTAGCCTGAGCGCAAAAATTTTCCACGTGCTTTTTTTTTTTTTCCTTTTACGTTCGAACCAACGATACAACGTTTCAATTTTCTTATTTCTATCGGATACGATCAGGATAATAAATTCAATGAATTTTTTACGGGGAGAAAAAGGAAGAAAAAGAAAATCCGTCGTTTAACCGATTTTTTCGCAAGTGCAAACAACAACGCAATAATAACGATGAGTGACGATGAAGGAAAAGGAAGGGAAAGAAAAAGAAAAGGGGGAGGGGAAAAAAGAAAAAAAAACAAGTATACGATTATCAACGTCAAATATCACAGGATCCATCCTATATTAATCACCATGAAGGAGATATCTCAATTTTTTGATATCCGTAAACGAACGTAAATAATTTTGTCCGTGCCAAAGTGCATTTGCGCAGAAATATTTTTTTTTTTTGTTCTTTTCGATACCGTGCGCGCGGATCTCTCAATCCTTTTTTCTTTTCTTTTTTTTTCTCCCTTGCGTTTCGTTTCATCTTTCTTTCGTTTTTTTTTCTTTTTCTTTTCTTTATTTTTTTTTTTTTAAGTTCTCACAACACTATTACGGTATACGGTATATTTTTTTTTCTATATATATATATATAAAAAGGAAAGAAAAGAAAAACTGGTGGTCTCTATTTCTATCTATCTATCTTTTTTCTATATATTATTTTAATTCTTGATCGTACGTATTTATTTTATTGCCATTTATTACTCTAAACCCTCCGCCATTTTGTTTTACGATTCAGTAAAAGATCACTTCCAATTTCTTTTACTACCCCCCCCCCACTCCCCCCATTCTATTTCGAAACATATATATATATATGTAAATATATATATATATATTATAAATATATATATATATATATCATAAATATATATATATACACGTACATATATATTTGTGCAATGAACCATTTTTTTATATATATATATATATATATATATATGTGTGTGTGTATTCTATGATAAACGCGTACTACCGTTTCTTCTTCTAAAGAAAAAGAAAAAAAAACAAAGAAAAGAAAGAAGGGAAGGAAGGAAGAAAGAAAACAAAAGGGGAAAAATAAAACTTTTTACTTTTTGAACGGTAATAAAAGTTATTGGGTAAATAGAAAGGAAAAAAAAAGAAAAAATAAATAAATAAATAAAACATAAGAGCACTTAGTTTCTATTGTAAAGTTTTCACAGTATAAAAGTGTACATTATTGATGATAATTAAATGACCACGCGCAAATTTAAATGAAAGACAAAAAAGGAAATAATATGTAGATAATTTTACATCGATGCAATATATTGCGTCACTGCAAAATAATGTTGCGAGATGCAATGAGTTTTTCTGTTCTCTTGTAGATACCACGAAGTATATATATATATATATATACATATACATATATATATATATATAAAAGGAAAAAGGAAGAATTTTTGTGTGAATATAGGTTTTTTCTAAAAAAGAAAAAAAAAGAAAAAAAAATTGATTCTTTGTAAAAGGGTCTAATAATCATAGTTTCTATCAAATCTGTGTATCTTTTCAGTATAATAATAATAATAATAATAATCATCATCGTCGTCGTCTTCATCGTCATCGTCATCGTCATCGTCATCGTCGTCATTATTATCATCATTATCGTCATCGTCATCGCCATCATTATCATCATCATCATCATCATCATCATCATCATCATCATTATTAATATATCATCGATCGATCGATCGATCAATCCTAAATTATACGCAAATCATTAAAGTAGAAATTTTGTGCGCGATTTAGAAATATTAACTTTAACGCACACGTGTGATACATAAAAAAAAAAGAAAAAAAAAACAAAACAGAGAAAATTCAAGAAAGGCATTATAACAACCCGCTATGGATCTACGTTTATAAAAACATTTATTGAAAGATCAGGTTCTTTGCTTTTTCATTACTTTTTCTTTTTTTCTTCTTTTTATTTTATTTTATTTTTATTTCTTCGTTCTCCTTACGATATATATATATAATATATATGTATATATATACATATATATATATATATATATATATATATATATATATATATATATATATTTCTCTAATTAACTTTCCAATATTCTCAAATAACTCTCGATATACGGATTCCAATCAATTTTTATAACGCGTGCTTCGTGCCAGTGTTCCGTTAAATAAACCCTCTAATCTAATTTGGAGTATAATAAGCAGGTGATGGCGGTGGACAATTATTATACGCTTAGAAAAAGGACACAACACAAAATACGCACACGCACAAGCACACACACAAACACACGACCCACCTAATTAGAAAAATTTATAATCTAAATCCATAAGACTACTACGTCATTTCTGAAAATACATTGATTTGAAAGAGAGAAAAAAAAACAACAAAGTAAGCATATCGTTAATATTTAGAATATTTGAATATTTTTTAAGAAAACTTATGTACCATACGTATATATATATATATACACATATATATATATATATATATATACTTATACTTTTAATTTAGTCAACAATTCTACTTGTTTTCTTCTTCTTTTCTTTTTCTTTGTTCCTTTTTATAAAATATTCACCCTTTCCTTCACGATTATAAGTATACACAATATTTCCTTTGACCTGACAATAATTAGCCAAGACAACAAAAAGAGAAAAAAAAACAAACAAGCAAACCAAAAAAAAAAGAAGAAAAAAGAACAAAAAAAGAAGCACTGGCATTGGCACTGGGATAATTATTTACAAATACGACATATGTATATATTTTAATTAAGTTATATTTGGTAATTAAATACTATTATCGATTACACAAGATATATCACCGATAGCGATTGACGATAAAAGTTTGATATTTTTTTTTTCTAAATGCCGTACGGAATGAGAATTAACTTTCGTGTTTAAATATCCATCACGAATATAGTCCTCAGGTACCAATGAAGTGCTAAATACAATTGATCGTTTGATAAAGGTCAGTATATTTCAGAAATTAACGCGACACGGTGTTTTACTTATTCGACAGAACATAATGATATTATTTTTTACTTATTCTCGTTACGTGCAATAATTGATGATTGCAAATGCAAATACATAATATATATATATATATATATATATATATAAATATATATACCTATCGAGTACTCCCCATACGCGCGCACAAATTCATATCGTAGACGTTTCGACTTGACTTTTTTTTTCTTTTTTTTGTTCTTTTTCTTTGTTTCTCTCTCTCTCTCTCTCTCTCTATCTCTCTCGTTATACCCAAAGTAAGACCAATCCGATATAAATCATCTCCAATGAAATTCAGTTCGTAATTAACTTTTGTATATACAGAAGAAAGTGTTATCGGGAGCTGCTTGAACTTGATCTTGTGTATCGGCGATGTCGATGGCGTGGATTATTTTGTGGGCTACGGGAACGGCTTCTGGGTCTGCGTCTGGGTGGGCGGGGGCTTCTACGTCGGTTCATCGGTGGCGAGCGTCTGCGATAACGCGGAGGAGTATTTCTACCGCCTCCCCATCTCAATGGGACGCGTCTACCCATGACCGGTGACATCCTGCGCATTGGTATTGGTCTTGGTTTCGGCAATAATACGGGAGCGGCCGTTATTTCTTGTCCATCAATTTGTCCTAAAAATTTATATATATATATATCCGTGTTACCACGTTCAATAACTGGTAAAACTTAATCGGATCGATCGTTGATATATTATATGCGACGTATCAACTTTTTCCTTTCTTTTTCTTTTTTTTTTTTTCACTTACCACCATCCATATGTTTCATAGCATTTTCTGCCTCGTCGGCCGTTTCAAATTCGACGTAAGCGAATCCACGTCCCTGATTCGGATGTAGTTTGTCCATAGCGAAGTCGACCATTTTGATCTGACCGTATGCCGAAAATATTTCCATAATGTGTTCCTTAGTGACGTTCCTCGTCAAATGTCCAATATGTATCTTCGTCGGCCTAGGAATGGGAGAACGTTCTCTGCGTTTGCGGCGCGGCGATGGAGATCTACAAAGGATTTAAATAAAATATTAATTTCATTCCCTTCTTTTTTCTCTCTTTAATCTTCTTTTCTTTTCTTTTCTTTTAACGTTCCTTTTACATCGGTTTAATAAAAGGACCGATATTAAATAACAATTACCTGGAACGTCCTTTAGGTTTAGGCTTATCGACGACAGAATTACTACTTTTCTTTTTGTCCTTATCCCTGTCCCTTTCTCTATCCCTATCCCTATCCCTCTCCCTCTCTCTGTCCCTATCCTTCTCTCTTTCCTTCTCCTTGTTATCGTGTCTTCTGGAGGCATCGACGCTCTTACTACGACTCCTCTTACGTCCTCTATCTCTGGAACTTCCGGAAGAGCTTCCAGAGGTACTGGAAGAAGTGCTAGAGGAAGAGCTCGATCTGGAGCTACTACCGCTGCTGGTACTGGAGGATCCGGAACTACTGTCCGATGAACTGAACAGTCATGCGTATCAATATATATATATAATTAATTTGTTTAAGAGACAAACATAAACCACGATGGAGATAACAAATACTAACCTGCTACCGCTGCTGGATGAGGAGGCGGCACGTTTTTTCCTTTCCCTTTCTCTACCTCTCTCCCTTTTACTTTCCTTGTCCGTGGCTTCGGAATCGCTTTTGCCCGTGCTATCCTTCCGGCTACGAGCCCTATACAAAAAAAAGCCGCAAATGGCGCACATGAGTTAGGTTAAATTTTAATCGTCGAGAGACTTCCTATGCGATCGTGTAAAAAACAAAGAAAAAAGAGTAAGCCTCGTATAAAGAAACTCCACACTCACATAATTAATCCTCGATCAATATCCCGTTCGTATTAATTTCAGCTCAAAAGTAATACACCACCACCCTGTAAGAGTAAACTTGTAAACTCGTTTTTGCTACTACACACAACCAACAATGGCGAATGGCGGCGCTAGACCAAGGCCGCGTCCATGCGTTTTTATTAAACTAATCTTAAACGAGGCAATCGTATTTCACGGAGAAAAAAAAAGAAGAAAGAAAAAAGAACGAAATCTTTTTTCCAAGCGTCGCATTGCGTTTCCCATCAAATGATAATAATTCGAATTGGAACACGGAATATCAAGGGTAAAACGAAGTTAATAATTTCGATATAATATTGAACATCTCTCGCTATGTCGTATGATTGGCCGCAGATAAAATTTCTTGATTGTGATTGGTCGAGATTGAAAATGCGCAACGAAGTCTTAAAGCCGGGTTGATAGAGACGATATATTAACCGTTATTTTCGACGAGGATAACATAAAATTTTTGAAGGACAATTTTTATCGTTTTTAAAAGGATATATTAGAATCAACGATATCCATGGTTTCTTTTCTTTTTTTTTTTTACTGAATCAAATATCAATAATTTTATATATATATATATATATATATATATATATATATATATGTATGTATATTATGAATAAACCTTTAGGAATTGATCGTATTCTTATGAAAAAAAGTTTGGTTAGAAATCTACCGACGATAGGATCTCATCGAATTACCGAACACACTGGTTCAGAGTGTGGGATACAATTCGTTCTATTCACGGGGCATATATATATAAGTCCTATATATAGCTGTATATACATATACATATATATATGTCACAGCGAGGTGGTGTGTTCACGGTTCATGTAAGCATAAGCGCCTAAATATTAATTACGTTACGAATGTTATTGCCGGAGTAACGCTCGTGTGATGGAAGGTGCGATAAAGAACGTATCACGAATGATCATAAAGAGAGAAAATGGGAGTCCTAGTTAAGCATAGATCTCACAACTTGCAAACAAGTAGCACCGATGGACGCGGCCATGTTTCTTGGTAGCAGAAATCTTGCCCATTAATAAATTCAGGAATTTTCAACCACGAAGTGGAACGTGCAGAATGCCGAAATGCGATGTGAAAACAAGATATCTACCAGCAATGTTCGCGTGGACAGTTCTACTCGTAACTACGACTCTATTCTTTTGCTTCCCGTAAGTTTATCCTACAGTTTACCGTGTCATCGACGATCGCTCGACAGAGAGAGAGAAAGAGAGAGAGAGAGAGAGAGCGCGAGCGTGAGAGTGTGAGAGAGAGAGAGTGAGAGGGAAAACGTATTGCTTTATTTATAATATATCGTTTATCGTCGATTTATGTTTATTGTTCTTTATAGTTACACTTGTGTCGTCTTTGTCACATATATACAGGTGTCAGTATTATGTTTTTCGGTGGGGTACGTGGGTGCCAGCTCTTCAAGGAGTTATAACTTTCTTTGTACTGACGAATTTTACTCTGGCTACATTCATGGATCCAGGTGTTATACCGAAAGGTAAGTAGTAAGTCGATCTCGTTAAATTTTCAATTGTACGGAAGTAAAAGATGATTTCGAACGATACGAATTACTCATCGACGACGCAATTTTATCTTTACAATGTTTTTTCTCTCCTTTTTTCAAGCTCCTCCTGACGAAGATCGGGAGGATGACTTCAGGGCTCCATTGTATAAGAGTGTCGAGATCAATGGGATTACGGTGCGCATGAAATGGTGCGTCACGTGCAAATTTTATAGACCGCCTCGTTGTTCTCATTGTAGTGTTTGCAACCATTGTATCGAGGTAAGATTTTTATTATATGTACATATATTCTTTTTGCATTAAAATTAATTATTAATTTTAATTTGTTTTTCTTGTTTCTTTTCTTTTCCATACTTTCAGACATTCGATCATCACTGCCCGTGGGTCAACAATTGTATTGGCAGAAGAAATTACAGATTTTTTTTCTTTTTCCTCCTGTCCCTTAGCTGTCATATGCTCAGTATATTTGGACTTTGTTTGTATTTCGTATTGGAGCACAAACAACAGTTAGGAGAAGTGGACACAATTGTTGCGTATCCTTTCATAATACAGCCGATAAGTGTTCCTTTTTTTTTTTTTTTTTTTATAATGTTTACTACAGTTCAAAATCAAGGCCTTGAAATATTGCCTTTCAAGTATTATATTCCTTAATTTAAACACAGACTCGTGCTGATGGGTGTGGTGATATTGCTGTTTATTCCAATTTTTGGATTAACAGGCTTTCACGTAATACTTGTTTCTAGAGGAAGAACAACAAACGAACAGGTAACAGGAAAGTTTAACGGAGGTTACAATCCTTTCTCGAAAGGGTGTTTACAAAATTGTTGGTATACGCAATTTGGACCACAATACCCAAGGTGACATATCGCTCCACCTTTATGATCTTACGATTACGTGAATATATTTTTTTTTTTCTATTTTCTTTTTTTGTATTTTTGATTTTTTTTAATTAATTTATTTATTGACTTGCAGTTTAATTAAGCCTGATAAATATTCAGGAAAGCGGCGCGGCGCATGTACATCTGAGATATCTACCATAGACAGTGAGAACCAGGTAAAAACCTACATGGATAGCAGCAATGGTGTTAGAAATGCCAGTTCAAATGCTTACAATAAGGTAAGAGCTAGTGCAACTTTGCTGAGAACTTCTTGCTTCTGTATACAAGAAGAAAATTATTAAAGGCAATGGTCTCTTTTCCTTGGCATGCTTCTTAACGCTGTTTCTGCAATGTGGCTTACTTTACACAGTAGACGTACACAAATACACAGTTGAACTCCCATTAAATTTGTCTCCACTACATCCTTCTCGTTACAAAACTAAAATAGAGTTTGTTATTAATTTTATTAGCTATATAAGCTTGGTTTCGGATCATTGTAAATTATAATAATAATAATAATAATCCATAATTTATATCTGTTTAAAATTCTTAGCTAATTTATCTTCCGTACCTAAAAACATTATTAAAAATTTCATCTAATCTTGTAATTTATGTCCTTAGAGTACTACGAGCACAAGTGAAGATTCCTTTTCCATTACCAATTTCCAATTCAGATAGCAGAAAGGTGTTGATTTTATTTGTATGTCTATTCCTGCCCATCCTAACTAATGCCTCTGCCTGCAGAATATTTACTATGTATGATAATTGTAATGAATATTTATATAATAATATTATTAATCTCATTAAGCTCATCGTGTGAAATATACTTTACAATTATCGTTTATAGTTATCCCCTGGTCGAGATGGTTCAGACACAGATATGGAACCGACTGCGTCTCAATCAGCAGACTGCGAGCCTACGCCACCCTTACAAAGACACGGTTCTAAAAGCAATTTCTTTTTGCCACCCGTGGAAAGTAATGAATCTCCTAGGCATCCTCAGCCACCGCAACATCGTCATCCAATACATTATCCTAGAGGCAGTCCTCATCCAAAGCCAAGGTAATAATTAATAATAGAAAAAAGAAAGGAAAAAAAGAATAAGCTATGGCAACAGAAGCTCCTTTTCTATTACCTATGACTTTCATTGTTATGCACGATTATAATTTGGCTAATTTATATAGGGGGATGAATGGATCGCGTAGTCACACACCGGATCCTTTATCGCCGGAAGTAACCGGTTCTCCTGCTACGGCACCTCAACGAAATCAGGGTCAAGGTGGTGCTAGTCCGACGATGCAACAACGTATTAAAGCTATCGGAGTACCTACACCACTTGCCATTTCCAGTCCCATACGCAGGTACGCTCAGATTTATTAATTATATTATTGAATCTAAATACATGGTTGTGCCTACAGCTCCCAACTCAGGGACATTAAAATGCAGACTTATATATATTTATATATATATACATATATATAATCGAAGTTCAATAAAATTAATTTTCTTAAAATTGGAAAAAAGAAAAGAAAAAAGAGAAAAAAAATAATGCTTATCGATAATTCCAATCTTGAGAATAAACTAACTACTGGAATGTACTCTACGATCAATGAAAATATTAACTTTTCCCCCCTCTAAGACTTGTAACGTTATTCTTCTAATTGCACAAAAATTATCTCGATGCAGAGAGCAAGAGGGAAGCGCCACACTAGTAATAGTTATATATTGCATCTTTCAAGCACGCTGCCAATATAAAATGGATAATTTTTGTTTATCAAACGTACCTCTCTCTCTCTCTTGTCACCTATTTCAAACGTCAATCCTGTTCTACGGAACCTTTTTTTTCTCTCCTCCTCTCCGCCCTCTCTCTCTCACTTTGAACTCTTGCTCTTGTTAACTCTTCCTCTTGTCACACCGCTCTTCTCACCGTCCTTCTAAAAAAAAAAAAAAAAAAAAAAAAAGAAAAGAAAACGAAGGATACCCGTCGAAAAGACGATTGTGCGATGTAGTTCACAAATAATATTGTAGAAGGTTAGTTTCTCTGCATGTACATAATACAAGATATATGGTATATAGATAAGTTTGTGTCCCACTGCAGGGGGTGGTAACTGCAAGGAGCTGCTCTCTGCCATCATGTTGCAACCTACTGCAGGTAAACACGAACTTCATCCTACGAGGAAATATCGTAGTTTACAATTGTGCTTTCTTGCATAAAAGATTTATAAAAGAGATTGCATTTGAAAGAATTTGTATTAAGGAAAAGACTCCCCGCCCTCAGAAAAAAAAAGAAAAAAAACAGAGTAAAAAAGAAAGCCCCTCCCCCTCCCAAAATTTATTACCAACAACAAAGTTCTTTTTACATACATGATACATATACACATACAACACTGTTTAATACACATACAAGCGACACGCACGTTAAAAACACTTTACATTGTATATCTCTTAGGTTCGCTATATGTTTTAATTTCCTTCGATAGATGCTAATTTCTTAACAGGAATGACGCGCGCTGCTCTCTCTCCTGTATATGTTCTCTCGCCAGAGCCGTATTTTGTATGGCTACAATTGCTCAGCACTCGCATATATTATTATTATTATTATTATTGTTATTGTTATTATTATTATTGTTATTATTGTTATTATTATTATTATTATTATTATTATTATTATTATTATTATTATTATTATTATTATTATTATTATTATTATTACATATTGGTTCACCGTAACTGTGCATTTGTCGATTATAACAAATTCATCGCCGACCGTCGTTCGAAAAAGCTCAGAAAACCGAAACGGTAAATCTATGTTACAGATCCAATCCGGGTACACCGACGCAGGTTCGTCGGCCGGACTTTATAGGAGTGAATGAGGCACCAACGTATTACGACGTACAACAGGGAAATAACATCGGCGTTATTGGGGTTGGCGTTGCCGTTGGCGGAGGGGGTGGTACCGTCGTAACCGGTTATAGCCCTCAACGACGTTTTTTATCGGAGAGCGAGCTAGTCCGCCAGGGTGGTCCGGTGGTGGATCATTCCTATTCGAGAACCAACAATACCGTCGACAACATTCGAGAACTTGCAGGATCGCCACAGCGCGGTGCCTACATGTGGAAGGACAATTCGCCCGGCAGCTACCAAGTGCAACAACAACAACAACAACAAGGGGGCGGCGGCGGCGGCGGCTCGTCGTCATCGAACACGGCACATCATCAACAGTCACCATCGCAAAGACCACCGCCTCCCTACGATTATTATCGCTCGAATCCAACTAGTCCAACGCAACAATCATCGTACTCCACCACGGCCGCCCCTAGGGCTGCTTATCATCCCGCTATGAGAGGCGGCGTACCTGTCTTCCCGCCTCATCAGCCGCCGCCACCACCCCATCAGCAACAATCGCCACAAGTTAAGAGAAAAGCCGTTATGGCGACCCCTACAACGCCTACGTCGGGCGACACCAGACGTAGACCGATGTCGTTCGTGAGGGCGTTAGAGATGACGGATTCCATGGAAATGGTCTCGGCGCCTAACGATCCAAGGTCGCAAAGGCCTACCACCCCTACGCCCGATCGAGCGAGCGTTTACGATATGAGTTACGAGATATCCGTATAGCAGCCCATTTATCCGGTCTCCGTACTGCACACCTGTCGTTGGACGGAGAGAGTGCAATTATTGTTACCGCTATGCGTATCTCGTTCAAAACAAGAAGGAAGGTACATCACTTACAAAATATCCGTCTGAAAAGGGAGGGAAAAGAAAGAAAGAAAGAAAGCAAGCACAGAACAGCAGCAACAGCAGCAGCATTCGTTGATATCGAAAAAAAAAAATACATCAACGACGTCAAATCCTATCGGTCCAGCCTCTTACATTACAACATATAACATACAATCACTTGTCATCTATATATATATTCGTACGTAACGCCCAACCAAGAAACTATTATTTTCTCGAAAAGACTAGAGTTAGTGTGATCACGTAAATTCTATTATATTTGTAAAATCGATAATGATGATGATGATGATGATGATGATGATGATGATGACGATTGACGATTGACGATAATTATAATGTAAAAAAATAATGATGAGATGATAATGGTAATAAGGATGATGGTGATGGTGATGGTGATGATAATGATGATGATGATGATGATGATGATGATGATGATGATGATGATGATGATGATGATGGTGGTGATGAGATGAGTGTGTGAAAACCGTTATTATATTATAAAGGCGGCTACCTAGAGCCATAAGCGATGTTACAATAATCGACGTGCATATTTTAAAAAGAGAAAGGGAGAGAGAGAGAGTGACAGAGTGAGAGAGAGGGAGAGAGAGAGAGAAAGAGTGAGTGTGAGAGAGAGAGAAAAGGTAACAGATTAATGCCGAATTATTTTCCATTGCGAACTCGCATACCAAATAGAATATAATATACACGGAGACATTTCATTCTCCGTTCCATCATATTTTGGGACTTTTACGACGATATAACGTAAACTATAAACGTGAAGGGAAGAGAAAAAAAAGGAGAAAAGAAAAAAGAAAAGAGAGAAACGAGAAAAGAAAACAAAAAAAGAACTTTTCGCGTTATAAGAAAAATTCTGTGTAAAATAATCGTGAAATTGTGTAGTAAATTTTTAATATACATATATATTTAACAATATTTATACGTAAATGATAAATATAAGACTTTATATAATTTCACCTATATATATATATATATATATATATATATATATATATATATATATGTATGTATGTATATATACGTATGTATATATATATATGTATGTATGTATATATATATATATATATATAATTTGTTATGGATCCACATCATTTTATTATGTACGTGCCCACTTATAAGACTTTGATTTTTATGAAAAACAAAAAAAAGAAAAAAAAAGAAAAACGGAAAAAAGTCGAATGAACGAACAAACGAACAAACAAAAAAAGAAAGAAACAAACAAAAGAGAAAGAAAGAAGAGAAATTTTTTTTGCGAATGTAAGAGAAATATGCGAATGAATGAGAGAGAACGCGTGCTTGTTACACGTGGGAGAGAGTTTGAGTACCAAAAAAAAAAAGAAAAGAAAAGAAAAAAAAAGCATAGAAAACAGTCTTAGGTACATATGTACATACGTCTCGCTAAATATATATACACATACCAATTAAGTGCTACTTTGCGAAATTAGAAAGCAAAGGAAGCATTTGATTTGTGATCCGAAGAAAAAAAAATAGAAAAAAAATAGAAAGAAAGAAGCAACAAAAAAAACAAGAAATAAAGAGAAAAGAAGAAATTTGTAATATACAATTTCGCATAAAAATTTTCGCCTGACGATTGATATATAAAATTTGCTGCTATTATTCAATTTGTAATATTATCTCAGCTTTGTCAACGTATGTGTCAATTTCGCATATATATATATATATACATATACGTATATATATATATGTGTGTGTGTGTGTGTGTGTATATATATATATATATGTGAGGCTTGTAACAACAAGAGGAGACTGTAAAATTATCGCTGAACCTTTGCATAAACGCACTTTGTTTATAATGGAGTCGATAATCCACACGTAATATTTGATAGCACATATCGTTCCACTAAGTAACGATGATAGAACATCGAAATTTCGATTTGTTCCAATTTTCATGGATATATATATATATATATATTTGTTGATTGGCAAAAAGAAACTATTCGAACATTGTAAGAATTCCTTCCATGTCAAACGCTTTTTAAAAAGAACAAGAGAATGTGTTGTTGCCCGCCGTATAAGATTTAGCTTCCATATATTCATTTTTATATTTCGAAAAAAAGGAGATGATCTGTGCCAAAATACTATATCCACCGACCCTCTCTCCCTCCTTCCCTCCTATCCTCCCTCCCCTACCCTATACACAAGTACTATGACAAAGATCGGTGTAGATTCGGTTTGCACCACTTTTACTAGAAATTTAAGTGAGACTCTTAAAGAAAATAATAATAATAATAATAATAATAATAATAATAATAATAATAATAATAATAATAAAAATAATAATTATAACAATAATGATAATAATAATAATAATAATAATTACAAGAACAACAACAACACAACAACAACAATAATAATAATAAAAGAGAAAAAAGGAAGGCACGCCTTAATAACGAGCGAGAACGTAATAGTTGTTAGCGGCTGTTTATTTTTATTTATATTTCTCTTTTGTTTTTTAATTTTTATTTCTTTTTTTTGTTCTTAAAGCTCCACTTGAATTTGCAGTGAAGATAGTGCAATCTCGAGACGATTGTAGTGTTATTATTAGAGTGCACTTTGAAAGATAACAGAGAGAGAGAGAGAGAGAGAGAGAAAGAGAAAGAGAGAAGAGAAGAGAAGAAAAAGAAAAGAACGCGACAACGGTACAACACAAAGAAAAAAACAAACAAACAAACTGATTAAAAAAAATAATGCATAAGATTTGTGACGAATGTTTAGTGTTTATAACTTGGTGTACTTGTACATAAATACTGCTCGTTATTATCACTTAAATGTACATAACATATACATTTCGGTACTTACGTATCGCCTACGAAATAAAAGTCATGAAATATATAGTTCATCGTACATATATATATATATATATATATATATATATATATATATATATATTTCGTATAAATACATACATATATATGTATGTATTTAGTATATGTATATATATATATATATATATATATATATATATATATGTTTATATCTATTCACAATTAACTCGAAAGTTTCGTCAAACTTTTTCACGTTCTATGTGTCGCGTTAGCCAATTTTTCGAATTTACCGCCTGGCGGATAAGTGTTCAAAAACGCATCTCTCTCCACAGAGAGAGAGAGAGAGATACGAAACATTCATCGAATATTTTCACTCTGAATTTCTTTATTACCATATATATATATATATATATACATATACACACATATATGTATTGAATATATTTAATAATTATTTATTTAAACGAGAAATTTTGCTAACAATGATTATTATTTTTTTCTTTTTCTCTTCGCAACGTCACACTCGACCATAGATAGGTTAGTAGGGAGATTTGGTAGACATTTTGAAATACTAGTTCTCGATTGTTCCCATCCAGATGGCGCCTCGATCGTGGTTCGACGTACGCTAGAGTTAAACCCCGTTGTTGTGGTGGTGGTGCAGCAGAGATAGATCGAGAGGCGAAAGTGTAGCTAGCTGGCATAGCGGTAACCGTAGTACCACCGATGGGTTCTTCGTAAAACTCCTCTGATTCTTTTATGTATATATATATATATATACATACATACATATATATATATCGTCGTTATTTCATGATAATATAGTAACAACGATGTTTATTATTTTCTAAATAATCGATCCTATCTGTAATGATAAATTCATAGACCGATAACGAATCGAAGAATTTTATTCGTAAAAATGAAGTCGATATGTGTCTTTGACTCGCGCCAAGTGCTGACCTAAAAGCAGACCTTGAATGCTTATAATACGAGTGTTATCTGTCACTATATAAAGAGAGACAGAGAAAGAGAGAAAGAAAGAAAGAGAGAGAGAGAGAGAGAGAGCCGAGCACATCGAACTATAACCGAACGTGCTCTTTCGTTAAGAGTTTGTTAATCGTCGTCGTGAAGGGTGCGATGAAGTAAAGCTGGAGGATGATGGGCGATCAGTTTCGTAGTAAAGTGGAGCAGTACTCGCCAAAATCATCACCGAGGGGTGCACGTTCCCCTGTTGTTTCTCGTCAAGACTCGACGGGGACCCTCAAAACGACGATTTCCCTCGGGAAAAATCCTTCGATCGTTCACAGTGGTCCCTTTTACTTGATGAAAGAACCACCCGGTAATATGATTTCTTTTGTCATACAGATAATACCTAAAGATTATCTATCCTTGATCTCATTACACGAGGAGTGCCTGTGGCACGACGTCGTTCGGTTCCTAGGAATACTACTTTCTTTATATTCGTTCACCGCCAACCCTGGTACCTATCCCGGTCTTATCCGGTGGATTTATTTTTAGGGGAGAGCGAACTAACCGGAGCGACGAATTTGATGGCATATTATGGTTTAGAACATTCCTACAGTAAATTTAGCGGTAAAAAGCTTAAGGAACAATTGTCCTCCTTCCTTCCAAATTTACCTGGCAATATCGATACGCCAGGGCATCAGGATAACAGGTCAATATTAAAATTGTACCATTTACATGTCTCATATGTATATATATATTCTTTATCCAAGTTTTTAGTATTCACAAACGTCAATTGATTTATTCGATGTATTTCACAGTTCATTGAGGTCTGTGATAGAGAAACCTCCAATTGGTGGTAAAGAATTGTTACCATTGACTAGCGTGCAATTAGCTGGCTTTAGATTACATCCAGGGCCAGTAAGACTTTCATTATTCATTTATTTATCCACTTGCTCTTATCTTTATTAAAAAGAAAGAGTAGGTATTCATTGATCCTTTTAAATCGTTTCTTTTTCCTTTTTTTTTATAGTTACCAGAACAATATAGATACGTTAATCAAGCTCCTCAGAGGAAACATAAGAACAAACATAAAAAGCATAAACACAAACCTGGCGAAATACCAACAGGCCAAGAAACAGCTACGACGGATATAAGTAGTTCGGATACGCATGAAAAGAAACATAAAAAGCAGAAGAGGCACGACGAAGAAAAGGAGGCGAGGAAGAAAAGGAAAAAGGAGAAAAAGCGAAAAAAACAAAAACATAGCCCCGAGCATACAGGCGGACTCACTCCTTCTCAGCATTCCAATTCGTGATCTCTAATCTGTCGAATTCAATTTTTACCTAATTTTTAATCCGACGTCATAGCCGATACAAATGAGTTGTCTCTATTTTCAAATACATATATATATATATACACAAACACACACATACACACACATAAATGTGTTTCCTATTTGTATATAATCACAATTTTGTGATCCTAGGTATTTGACGATCAAATTTATTAATACAATAACATTGAATTTGTTTTGTACAGTTTGATTGTGTTGTAATAAGATAAGTTTCTATTCTAACAATTTAAAGCGTTAATTATAAGATAAGTTTAAATTATTTTCAAGCAATATTATCGATGTTTCGTTCAAATTTGTACAGATTATCTCTGATATAGCATAAAAAAAAAAAAAAAAAGAAACAGAAAAATCAATTCTTTAATAGATCATTTCGTCAATTAATGATTCCTTCGCATCGAATCGATCGACCGTTCAAAAAGAAAAAGAAAAAAGAACAAACAAAAAATCATAACCCGAAGAAAGCGTATTATGGATAAAAATTTTCAAACATGTATAGTACTTATAAAGCAAAGATAAAATTTTATATGATTTAAATAATACTTCCACGATATTTTCATTATCTTAAACATCACAACTTAATAATATTTATAAACCTTGCGTTATGCCTCCGGTTATATCGAAATAATCTAAGAGATAAACCAAAAGAAAAATTATTTTTATATCTTCGATAACGACGAATAGGAAAGAAAAAAAAAGAAAGACAGAGAGAGAGAGAGAAAATCAGCAAGTATCTTATTTCTACTTGATCTAATCTAATTATAATTTAACAGGAACGGTTTGAAAGAGGGAAACCGTTTGTACAAATTTTTTCGACCAATAGGAATCGAGCCTAGATTCGACGAGGAGTCGACGATCGGTCGAATATTTTTAATCCGAACATTTCAAATAAAATCCCGAACGTTCCCTGGATGCGATTTATCGGCAATTAAAACAAAAAAAATCATTTTCGTATCCCTCGTAATTGTTACGTCAAAATTTTAACTCGTATCTCGTATGCGTCAAATGTGTTACAGTATCGCATATGATTAGGGAGTGTTGGTTATATGCGTTATATGGTTACTTCCGGTAAAGATCAGCAACTTCCGATAGTGAAGGAAAGTTCGGATCTCAGTCTCTGGCGACAACACCTCGAGTTACTTCGTGTGTCTTGGGCGGTTAATTTCCCGCCATTACTTTGCCTCTTCTCGCTAAACGGTTCTTCGTTCGTAAAAGAAGCAATATGACGGACAACCGTAAGTAAAAGATATCAATTACTATCATAATAATAAAAGGATTTTTCACGCGAGTCTATCGATTTTGTTAAAATAAAAGAAAAACAAATAAATAAGAAGAAGAAAATAAAAAGATACGATTACGGAACGAATGTTCCACATTTTGAGAGAGAGCTCGATGACGCTCAATGGAAAAAACTTCGATATTATCGCGTATCTAAATGCATCGTTACTATTACCCTTCTTTTATATCTTTATATGCAAACTTTACGGACAAGAAATTATTTCTCTAATATAATTTTTATTTCGTTTCATTTTCTATATATATATATATATATATATATATATATATATATATATATATATATATATATATACACACATTCGTAGAATCACATCGTTAAAAATTATGTGGTATATATGTACTGATCGATTTATAAAATATATATATGTAATATAAGCCGCATTGTTTGTATAAATATAAATCGTCCGTTTGTTTGATCATATATGTATATATTTTTTTAATTTTTCTTATAATCCATTGATACGCTATGATTGAAAGATCCATACCACTTATACATATATTCATGTTCATTACTATCACCATGGGCTTGTGTTTTAATGTAACGTATGAAATATATCGTCGATAATATATTTAAGTATCCAAAATTATGGATCCACGATTGAAATCGAAGTAGGTACAATTATATTTATTTAATTGTTTCTTCTTCTTCAAAAAAAGAAAAATGGAATCGCATATATGTCGACAATGATGTAAACAAATTATTGTTATTTATAGAGTATTCGAGTTACCAACAACAGGGGTACAATCAATACAGTCAACCCCCTCCAACAACAGGACAGGATACTTCTTATCCACCACCTTCTACTGGTGGTGGTAGTTATAATCAATATAGTCAACCTCCTCCGAACACCGGAGGCAGTTATGGTAGTTATGGAAATGTTTATACTGGAAGTGGTCAAGATTATAATCAATCGCCGGGTCAAGGTAGTTACGGACAAAATAGCTACAGCGGTGGGAGCAATTCTGGTAATAGCGGTAGCGGCGGTTACGGAGGAGGAAGTTACGGTCATGGTGGTAGCAGCAACAATAGTAACAGCGGTGGCGGATACAGTCGCAGCAACTCTGGTGGAGGATATGGCGGAGGTAATAACTTACGTATAGATATGAAAAAGAATTGAATATCTTTCTTTGGTTTTATTTTTCTTAAGTAAATTGATATTTACGTCGTTGATAGGTCAAGGTGGTGGTGGTGGAGGAGGTGGAGGAGGAGGAGGAGGAGGAGGAGGAGGTAGATATGGCGATCGTGGAGGATATGGCGACCGCTCTGGTGGAGGATACAAGTAAGTATATTTCACATTTTTCTATACTACACGACAGAAAAAAAAAAAGAGAAAAAAGAAAGCGAAAAGAACTATAATGCCAACAGCATATCTAAGGCTATACATATAATATTAATCGATCAAGAGGTAAATCTGTTTATTAAGGTATGGAATCACATTCTTATGACAGTTATGAAAAGTATTGAAAACTCTTCTTGTGTCTTTGCAAATGGTCTTATGCCCATTGGGCGTTAATATGTTTGAAGTATGCCTACAGGTTTAACACAGGTATAACTGGTAATAAAGGTAAAAACAGGTTGTATATGACAAATGACGTAAAATGAATGCTATGTATGTATTACATAGTGGTTCCTGCATTATTAATAAATATATATAAATATGATGCGTACATACACATGTATGTAGATATTTGAGTATATGTATATTTTATGCATATACATATATATATGTAGAAGTTATTAATTTATGATGTCAAGCGGTAGATACTGCCACTGTGGCCACTGTTAGGAACTTGCAGCTACATAAGGTAGTCTAAACCGACAGTTATGGGTTGTTTAGAGTCTGTTATAAGATGACTGTGTCTATTTAAGTCTGCTGGCTGGCGGTTCAATAAATCATGGATAATAAATTTAAGACAAAAACAGGGGGTTTTTGACATAATTTTAATGAAATATGCTTTGACCTTATACATTATTATAAATGTTTAAGTAATGTACAAATGACCATTTTTCTTTTTTTTTACTAAGTATTTACTGTTTACTTAAAAAAAAAAACGACTAAGAAAAAAAGAGAGTAAAAGGAAAAAAATAAAATTACAACTTTTAATTGTTCACTTTCTACGGGCATTGTAAAAGTTTCTCCTATATATATTTTACTTCCATATTTCTACTTCTGAATATTTTCATTTGATAATGAGAATGAAAAAAAAAAATGTTTAGTTTAAATTGAACAAAAAATATTTAATCTGGGAAGCAGATCGTTCAAATATTATTTAGCGGAGCCATTACATACATTACAAAAACATTTTGATATATTTTCACTAACATTATGATTGTGTAAAGAATTTCTGTATGTATTATGACATGACTGACGAACGTAACATTACATACGGTTATTAGCTTAAAATAATATGGTGACTACAGACATTTAGACAGTAGGTACATCAAGAAGAAAGATGGCGAGCAGCATTTGATTCGCCATGCATCGATTGATCAATCAGTCTGTCCATGAGTCGACTCATTGGTATATCTGCTTCTGTGTTTTAGCAGTGGCGGTGGCCGTGGTGGTTATAACAAAGGTAAATGCACCAGATTGTCTGTACTAGTCTGGTGCTATTCACGCTTTCACTCTAATATTTAAAATCTAAATACTCGGTTACTTATATGAAAGGGCTGCTCTGCAACATTGTTAGGATGATGATAATCTCTGTGATATTATCTTTATACATACATACATATATATATATATGTATATATATATGTATATGTATATATGTATATATATAGAAGATATTTAATTATTTGTTAATTATGAGTAAATAGAGAAAAAAAAAGAAAATGTGACACTCCTGTGGTAACATAAAGTTACCTTAATCACCAATTGCTTTTTGTTTCTTAAATTAATGAATAATAATATTTCAGATTAATTGTAATAACCTAATTAAGTCATCATTAAGATGAGAAGATAAAACAAATTCAATCTATTGATGAAGTTTTCATTAACATAAATTTAAACATGGTTTATAGACAATTATAGATTTATTCTTAACTAAATTGTACGTTATTTTTTTTACACATGCTATGTGCATTGTAAGTCTTTTGTAAATTTTTTAGTAAGAAATAATGTCAAACAGATTTTATTTCATATTATTTATATCGAAGAAACGTAAAATAACAGGTGCACGCGAATAATACGTGTTTTTTTTTTTTTTTTTTTTTTTTTTTTTTTTTTTTTTTTTTTTTTTTTTTTTTTTAATCAAAAAGCATACTCGCATATATAAATTTTGTAATTTAATCGAATCTGATACAAAAGGTAGCTGGTGAAATTTATTTCAATGATAATGAATAACATCAATAAGCTTTTTTTTCCCTAAAAGGATGTTGCAGAACAGGTTACTGAAGGGTGAAAAATAATGCTGCAGCCCTTTTGTATGTTAAGCTGCAACCTTGTGTTACTTACATACTATTTATATACAAATTATAAGGGTGTTAGGGTCAGAGAGAGTATATTAGTATAATTATTTGGTATGAAGGATGGATCTGTGGAAACGAGAAAGTATTTCTCATATCTACAAACAACTTATGTGCTGAAGAGGTTAAAGAAATATAATATTACTCAACAAAAACAAAGTTGGATTATAAAAGAATGAAAAATCGCAATACAGGAACTTAGCGCGCTTCATTGTAAGCGGACTAAAGAATATTTTGTAAGGTGCATGAAGTGAAAGTGTTCACAGAACCATAGCTCCCTTAGGGGTAATATTTCTGTGATAATTTTATTACAAAAAAGAAATTGTTTGTTTATATTTAAGATGTATATGTGTATTTTCTTTTTTTTTCTTATTATTATTATTACAAGTAACATATACAACAATAATTCTTTTTAGAAGCTATTAAAAAGAGATTTTCATCCTTTTTTTTTATAAATATATATATATGTATATATATCCATAAACACACATATATACACATATATATATATATATATATATATATATATATATATATATTATATACCTCTATGTGTAAAAGGGATTGCGTATAAACTTGTCACACAGCACAATAAGTTAAAAATAATATCTAAGATTTCTAAATCCAAATTAAATCGAATATTATCAAATAATATGTAGTGGTACTACTTTACAGGTTTAATTAAATGGATGGCAATGCTGCTTGATATTATTGATAGAAAGAAAATTGACAAATATTTATACATATAAACATTCTTTATGTAGTATATATATATAATAATCTATAGAGATAACACAGACTTAATTTATACTTATTAACATAGGAAAATTTAAGGAGCAGTTTTAAAATCCCATATTCGCGCGCATTTAAATATCATAGTGTACGTTATATTCGAGATACAAGGAAATGCATGCTGAAAAGTGGTTTAAGGAACTTTTTTATTATTAGATAATTAATTATGGTTATTAAAAAAACGTTGTTAGAACTTAACAATAATATTGTTGAATCAATCGATCGGATCGAACGAAGTAATAATAAATGTTATTCGATAGAAGTGACTCTTCATTTGATTATTATATAACAGTAGCTAATTGAATTTAACAATTCCTGTCTTGTGGTTTATTAAAAAAAAAAAAAAAAAAAAAAAATAGAGAGAGATAAACAAAAGAAAAAAAACCGAAAGAAACAGCAAGAAAGAACTTCTATCTTTTCTCGGGATAGATAAATGACACCTTTTTAATGAGTTAATTAATTAGATTAGAATTTGAGTAGACTTAGGGTCAGTAGAGTTCGAAAATACTTAACTACCTTTTATATATACACTTCAAGAATATTTGTCTATGCGGATTTTAACTCCCTTTACGTTCCAGGGGGCTACGGTGACCGTAACAGCGGTGGTGATGGAATGGTCGTACAAGAAGATACTATATTCGTTTCCGGTATGGATCCATCTATTTCGGAGGAAGAGATTTGTGAACACTTTGGGGCTATTGGACTCATCAAGGTTCGTTTGTTAACATCGAACGATAATGATATACAGAAGGGTGTTTTTCAGCTAAAGGAGGGAGGCCCGCCTAAATATTTTCTTCGTTCTTTCTTTTGGTTTTTTTATGATACTTTTGATGGTTTAAAAAGAGGTGTATGTTATGAATAGTTTATATATATATAATAGTATAATGTTATGTATGTTATAGGCGCCTCCCTTCAGCTGAAATACCCTAAGAATAAAGTATAAGAATTAAAATTGAATTTATAAATAGAGAGAAAGAGACACGATCATTTTGATTTTATTCTGTGTGTTATGGTTTTTATTTTATTTTATTTATATATATATTATATATATTATATATTCGTATATATAATATATATAATATATATATATATATAATAATATATATATATATATATAATTCGTATTATATATATATATATATAATACGAATTATATATAGCACGACAAACGCACGGGAAAGCCAAAAGTGTGGATGTACAAAGATAAAATCACTGGAAAGTCTAAGGGGGAGGCGACAGTTACCTATGACGATCAAAACGCCGCCCTCTCGGCAATAAGATGGTTCGATGGGAAAGATTTCAAGGGTTGCAAGATCAAAGTACAAATTGCGCAACATAAGAGCAGTTGGCAGGGTAATCGTAGCGGTGGTGGTCGTGGTAGTGGCGGTAGAGGAAGAGGAGGTGGCGGTGGTGGTGGCGGCGGAGGTGGCGGTGGATTCGGAGGACGTGGAGGAGGTGGAGATCGGGATGATCATCATCGTGGGGGTGGTGACGATCGTCGTGATGGAGGAGGACGGGGTGGCGATTGGAGGTAAGTAAGGAGCGTAGTATAAATAATTTGCATGTGTGGTGTACGCGTGCGCACAACGGCACACACACACACTATTTTTAGAGAAATAAATAATAATAATAATAATAAATCATATTTCTGTAATTCATTGTGGCCTTTTTTGTTTTTCTTTTCTATCCTTCGACAGATGTCCAAATCCAGATTGTGGTAACACGAACTTCGCTTGGCGGGATCATTGTAATCTCTGTAAAAGTTCTAAGCCGGAAGGAGCGGGTAGTGGAGGTGGTGGAGGAGGCGGTGGAGGTGGTGGAAGAGGCGGCGGTGGTCGCGGCGGTGGTGGTGATCGGGGTGGCCGGGGTGGCTTCAGAAGTGACAGGGGTGGCGGACGAGGGGGAGACAGAGGAGGAAGAGGCGGTGGTTTTCGCGGTGGTGACAGAGGCAGAGGGGGTGGAAGAGGTGGACCAATGAGAGGAGTAGGCGGGTAAGAAATATTTTTTTTCTTTCCTCTCTCTTAATTTCTACTGTTAATTACTACTATCGTGTAATTAGAATTATATCTTGAAACCTACAATGTTTAAGAAAAACTTTTAGAGATATCTATTATATATATAAAAAAAAAAAGAAAAAAAAATTAATATATGGTTTATTTTATTTCAGACGCGGAGACAGAGACAGAGACCGTCAACGTCCCTATTAAAAATTCAACCCCCCTTTATTCAAATAAAAATTTGAAATGTCTCGTATGACGAAGAGTTAAAAGTCTACGTGCATACATATTTTTTTTACGTACTCCACTTGAAGTTCGTGTGTGTACGTTAATTTCTTAATGATAGAATCATGTGTTATATATAACTCCCATCATTTATTATTATTATTATTATTATTATTATTATTATTATTACCATTCAGTTTTCTCACACAGTTTTTATATTCATAAAACAAGAGGACGATGAGGCTATTGTACGTTTTACATTCATGCAAATAATAACCTTCCATGTAAAGTTAACTTTTAATAACTAAGACATATTAGTCTAGTAAATAAAAAAAAAAATAAATCACAAAGAAATGTGGAGAAAAAAATAGTTTGTTTACCTTATTATTATTTAATTTAAATATCTACATTATATGTATGTGTATGTTACATATGCTTATACATATATATATATATATATATTTTATAGAATAGAAACATATTTTTAATAATGGAGCCATGAAATAAAAACTCGGAAAATTTGTTTATTGAAAGTTAAAAATATACAATAAATTTATATATGCATGTACATATCCTTGTATAAATCTAATACAGAAATCGTAATTCATAGAAGGAAGTGACAATATTGACGACCCAAATAATTATATTGTACCATACCGGCGAATATAACGTTTTATATAAGTACTTTAAAGTAGTAAACGAGCACTAATCATTTAACTTGCTCTTTTTAATATAACTTTGTATTATGTTTTTTTTTTTTTTATTATTTATTTATTTCATTTCATTTATTATTATTATTATTTTTTTTGTATGGATTATATAGAGATATACGTGTCTGCTGGTGTTGTATTGTGTGTGTGTGTGTGTATGTGTATCGTGTATGTATGTGTTCATCTATCATAGATCTTATACTAATGAATATTTTCTTTCCCTATCCTCCGTTAATACAGAAATTATCATAATATATGAAGATCAAGAGAGAAAGAATATATAGACACGTGTTCTATCTTTAGAATTCTAACTTTCTACAACGTGGAAAAAGAAAGTTATACAAACAGTGCTGCAGTTTAGAGCATTTAGTAGGACACGGAACCTCTCCCCACCACAATACACGCGTGAAAGAATTTTTTGATTATGATCCTTACATATTTATTTTGATAAAGGTGGTCCTCTTAAATTTTAATCAAAGTGTGGTTATAAACATTGAATAAAAAAGATAATATATTTGAATAAAAATAAAGAAAGATATATTTATATATATATATACATATATATAAATATATATATATATATATATATATATATATATATATATATATATAGATAGATATTCATCTCTTGATTCTTTTATCTTTGGAAAAAACAAAATTAGTAATTTATCCAACAGTATAAAATCTATGGTATCTATGTATGGATTAGATGAAGACCTCTAGGATTATGGATTTACTTGGATGCTGTGAGACATTTTGCATTTCTCGTAAACGCATTTTTTCTTTTTTAATCCTTACGCTTACGCTGTTCCCTCGAAATTTCCTATAAACAGAATCGTCGATTAGAATAATTGCAAGTTCTGTTATTATTATTATTATTATTATTTCTCTTTTGTGTATTATATATATATATATATGTATATATATTTCCCTTACCTTTTGCGTAAGAATGACGAGCAAATGGCGGAATACGCCAATGAAGTCCATAAAAAGATCCAAAGAATGAACGATGAAGTCTTTGTTACCCATTTGGTGTTTTGCAATGATCAATTGTGTGTCGTAAATAATAAAACCGCACATTAAGAAAAATCCAGCATATAGATGCGCTTGGTAAATATAACGGGAGTGTAAGAAGAGATTTATGAAGGAGAAAAATAACATGATATTTAGCATGCTGAATATGATACCGCCAAGATATAACCAGCGACCTCGTTCAGCCAAAAGTGCAGAAATGCTGAACGATACGAAGAGTACGGTTGTGCCTGTTTAAATATAAGACAGATTTACTTAGACACCTATTTATTTATATATATATATATATATATATATATATATATATATATAGTTTTTTTTTTTTGACAATTATCATTTACGTACCTACTAATGCCGTTACTACAATGGAAGGATCGATATTGATCACGATCTCGAGCAAGGGACCTAGTCCTAATCCGGATAAAAATGCAAATCCCAAGAGATAGCCAAGGCGCAACTTTTGATTTTTCCCATTGTCTGGCGTAGACATCAGAGCAAAAAATATTCCAAGCGTACCGAAGGTAGTAAGTAAGTTAGCCTGTAAGAGCTGCGTGTACATGTGTACATAAGCTCCTACGGCAGCTGATACCGTTGACAAGGATAAACAACCATAAACATTTTTTAAATGCTTCCTAACTGGTTCATCCCTGCGAACATATGATGATTACACGTAATGTATTCGTCATTAAAATGGTATGGGAAAGATGACAAGCAAAAACAAAATGTTTATTTTTACATATATATATATATATATATATATATATATATATATATATATATATATATATATATATATATATATATATATATATATATATATATATATATATGTGAAACATTACGTGTTAAGATTTAAAGTCAACAAGATTGATTATTTTTAACGTAGAAACGATATCGAAAGTAGAATAGATAATGCAAGAAGATTAAGATAAGAATGCTATGAATATATAAAACGTTACAACAAATTAAGTTCAAACGCGTAGAACGTAAAAAACGTTAAAATTAGCGCTTTGAAGAAGAGAGGAAGAAAAAAGGAAAAGAAGAGAAAAAAAAATGAAGAAGAAAAGTACTTCTTACATCATCGAAACGTAGAATATAATCGAAAAAACGTTTATCCAATTTATCATATATTCCAATGAAGTTATTGCAAAATAGGCGTAAAGTAAAAGAAACGAACGTGCATTTTAAGGTGACCATTATGTCCCCCTTTTAATATGATATACTTACAATCTGCTATTGAACGAATTTACGAATGTATTGAATGTCGCCGCCATAATTTCGCTTTAACAGTTCTTCAAGTCACTCTCTCTTCTTCTCTGTATTCGAAACAACTCGATGATATTACTGTCGTCCAACGTAATTTTATGCGAATCGAGAATGATAATGAATCGTCAAAGCGCTTCTTTTCGGGGACACGTCAGTGATATTTCTGTGCGTAAATTTCGTTGTCGCTTCCCATTGGCGGTTGAAATTCCATGAAGTTTTATATATGTCATTAAACAAGGACGGAGAACGAATTGATTCACGCGAGTAGGACGAAGATGGTACCGACTCGATCGTACCGATATCTCTCGAGAAAATAAAAAAGCTCGTCCTACTCGAGGAAAAACAATTTTCTCTCAGTCGGTACGATAGCGCGCTGCCGTATCAACCGTTCGCCATTGTTATACTTTCTTACTCGACAATTCTCTTACGAGTATATTCGTTCGATTGGATCCAAATTTTACGTTGACCACGAAACATTGAATTAATAACATTGTTATTTATTTATTTTATTTTATTTTATTTTATTTTTTTCTCCCTTCTCAAAACATCTTTACGACGAATTCGAATGGAAACGATTCCGATGAATTTCGATCGTGCACGTTGAGAGAACTGACGGGAAAGGATTTGATTGAGGGGGAGAGATCGTCATGAAGGAAATATTGTCGGCGCAAAATATTTCAGGTTATAATAATTCTTTCGTCGGTAACAATGGGGAAACTAGTGTTAACAGTATGACGAACGATAATAATACCAGAAGGTACGCCGTTCTGAGTACAGAATGGATTTCTGCCATAGGCGAGGAATTGGGAATGCATCCCTTGTCGGATTCTGTTCTAAGAAGATTGGCAGAGGATGCTTCGTACAGATTGAGAGAAATTTTACATGTACGGATAACTTTGTATGGTTTATCTTGAAAATTAGGAAGATACTATAATCGAGTTACTTTCTGACCCTTTCGATGACTTACTATTTGTACATTTTTTATTTTAGAAATGTATTACAAGACTGAAGCACAGTAGACGAAAGTGTTTAACATCCAATGATGTTAATGCGGTACTTACAAACTTGTGCGACGTAGATCCAATCTTAGGAGCACCAGATACAATGCCTGAATATCATTCGGAAGCCAAAGTATTTGCCCCTAACGAACGGATTATTAATTTGGTAGACAAAGTAAACGAAGCAGTTAACTTATCACAAGATAACGTACCTTTCATTCAAGGTAATACTTTATTAATACGAGAAAACCAAAAAGTATTATCTTAAATTAATACGTTGCATTGTATCATTTTTTTTTGTGTATACAATTATTAATATTTTTCCATTTTCCTTTTCTTTTTTCTTTATAGAGATGGAAGTTTGCGATGTGAAATTAACAGAAGCTCGTTACAATTATGCAAAGCGCGCATTAAAGACATTGTTCAATGGTTCCCAGAAGACCTTTCAGGTATGATATTTTATTTCCCCATTCTTAAATATAGTAGAAAGTTCAACTTTCTTGATACCATAGGTATTGATCAATGACTGCACCACCAATCCATATTTAGGAGGAGAAGGTGTTATAGACAGATTAATGTCTATTGCTAGATCAATGGTGATCTCTAATAATGCACAATACACTCGAGTTTCAACGCGTACCTGTCAACTTATAATCGCTATTGCCAGTAATAGCGAAGCCGTCTATCCTTATTACTTAACATCGGTATTAATTTTATAACTCAAGCAAACTGTATACGATAAAACGAGCGTGCGTATATGTCTTGATTATATTACGATCGATTCAATGTTTCAGGTTGACAAACTGACTGAATTGTTGTTGGAATTACTACTTGGGCAGAGCTTCATAAATCTTAATTTGGAAGCACTTTTCAAGGAATGTGCCCTGAAGTTGATGCTTCGTTGGCCATCCGTCGCGGATAAGTAAATATTAACATATTACCGATTATAAAATAAATTAGAGATATCGCGCGAATAATAACAAATAAAATATTAATTATAGATATATTCCTACATTGGAGGAAATACTTCTTAAAGAGGAAAAGGAGAGTGCGGACGTAAATAAGAGAAGAATGACGGCAATGGAATTATTAGCGAGTGTACAACCATTACTTTTTTTTCAAACCGATAGAGAATCGCCAATTTTTATAGATAACATTTTAAAATCCGCACCCTCAGGTTCTGTTATTTGGCAACGTATGGCTGTAAGTATTAATTGATATTGGTATATATATATAATTAATATATAAAATTATGTATATATATATATATGTCATATTTTTGTTACAGTTGGCAGTTTGTGCATTATTAAAATCGGACGCTCATCGTTTGGATCTCTCAAGTATAATAGAACATTATGGAGATTCATTATTGCCATATTTACCTGTTAAATGTAATAACGATACGGGCGAATACAGAAAGTCTCCAACTCTTCCGATTATTTTAAAAAGTAAAATAAAATATGCTAAAGTCAGACCAATAAATACTAAAATATTATGGGATAGACAGTCAGCATTTCCAGACTCTACGTTAAAAGGACCGAGAAAAGAGATAAGGTAAATATTAAAAAAAAACAAAAAAAAAAAAGAAAAAGAAACCTCAATTTCATACAATTTAATAACTCAATTTAATATGATTTTAGATTTGCATTCGCGGGTGGTCGACCAGTTCCACCGAGTAATCTCAAGCGTGTTAGTTTAAGGGCTAATTATCAAATTTTAAGAAGCGAACATCAAGCAACACTTGCCTTAGTCGCATCTCGCAGGCTTCTTGTATTAAGAAATACTAAGAAAAAAGTTTTTCATATTTACAACCTTGCACATATTTGTCTATAATATTCTTTATGACATATTGTATATGTATATTTATTAATTAATAGTTTAGAATCGGCAGAAATGCGTTTTATAACTTTAGTTTCATATTTCCAAGTGCTGTGATTAAAAACTTTTTTCTTAAGTCTGTTCATCATCTTCCGCAAGAAGCGTATAAGACAGGTTCAGCGACAGGTATGGACAAAACATGGATTACAAACGTCTTGCAGTGATCCATGTTGGGTAGTATAGAGGTATACAATTATTTAACAAGCATAAAGAATAATAAATATAATTAACGCATATAATATAATAAAGTATAATAAATTTGCGAATTTTAAAGAAATTATCTTTGAAACTATCTCTAATTATCTTTTGAACTATATCTTGTCTATTTACATGTACAAGTATTGTTGCCAATGTAAAGTGTTAATACTTTAGTGTTTAATCAGGATTAGTTAGTAAAAGAATTTTGAAAATACATAAGATAAATGCAGCCATTCGCTTGATAGTACTTGCGTTACAGGTTTTACCACTTGGAGGTTGCTGCATCTGAAGACCCATGGGCTAACTTGGTGATTTTATTCTAATATTTGCGTTTCCCGGTCCTTCTGTGAGTGTTCTCTCTATCCTTCCCATATTCTCGCGTAAAAATCGATGATGAATCTGTCCCTGTATGATTCCTTGATGATCTCGATGATCCCTCGATGATCCCTGGAAAATCGAAGGACCCTTCGAAAGGATCCTAGAACTCCTATCCGAGAACTCTACACGATGCTATGTAAAGCTAAATATTATATATTAATATTTAATATTATATATTTAATATTATATATTAAATATTAAGGCGATATTATTTTAAGTTTCTCGCGAGTTTCCGTATTTTTAATGTTTAAACGAATGTACTATTGTTTAAATATTAATATATTGTACCCGTGTACAATAGAGATTGTTTCGATAATTTAAAAGTTACATATAGTATTGATTTGGAATTTCTCGCGTTTAGAAAGTGTTAGTTTAAATGTTAAAGCGTCGCAATCCAAAAGAGTACTGACTCAATTATGTCAAAGTTTCGGTTTATATTTTCCAAGGCCAACTCACCCCAGATTAAAATATATAATTGTATAAAGGAAACTAAACTTTTGTCGAGTAATAAAATACAATATCTGTCTTAACAACGTTAAAGGATCGTTTTTACAAAATAATTGTACAGGAGTTATTTTTTTTCGGCTGGTATAAATTTTATTATTAATACATTTTATTGCAATACATTGAAAAATTGCATTATAAACGGTTCTTTTTTTTTGGTGTAAAAAAAAAACAATCTTACGAAATACATTAGAATATTCATAAGAGTAGATGGATATAAAAACATTTTCAATTATAGGAACGGAAATATAATTTCCATGGTATCTCGTTGGCGCCTCACTCATAACGTTCCTCGCCAATCTCTTGAAGGAATCTCTTGCCGTCGGTTATAATTTTTTCAAGGCGCTCCTTCGTAGCCGACGACTGTCTTTGCTTCAGTTTGGATTTCGCCGATACTATTGCCGCACGATAACCGGTAACATTGCAGAATATTTTTATATGCTTGTCGCCAGAAACCAATATGTGTTCACCCAATGCGTCAAAAGTGATGCAAGTTATAGGATCTGCGTGAAGATACGACGTTACGTTACGTTACATTATATAAAAAATAAAGAAAAAAAAAAAGAAATCAACGGGGAATAAATAATAACGAAATGATTTATCATCGGCATCGTGTCGTCGTACTTACTAGAAAAAATATATCTGATAGTATTATCCAATGTGCCGGTGACGGTATTATAAAAGCTAAGAGACGAACCATGGCTAATCACCAATACTTCCCCATTAGGCGAAATGGCGATATAAGCGGGCGTTGTAACCTCCCAGACACCTGTCATAATTACATGAGGATCCTCTCCCTTATCAAATTCAACTGTAACACACACCCAACGAATCAATATTTTTTTCATATAAACGTGTAATACGATTCTAACGCTATATACTTTTTTTACGAACGCATAAAAATTCATTTTATACTTTTGGTATTGTAAAAACGATAAGTTCCGTCCTTGGACAAGGTGGCCATGCGACTGGTATCGGCATTGTAATTGAAGTCGTAAACTCCGGAGGAATGTCCGGTAAGATCGAATGCCTTAGAAACGTGTTTGAAATCTCCGGTTTTACTAAATACCACTTCCCATACGTTTACGTCGGGCGTGAAACCTGTAACGTGATTTCAATTGAAACGGTAATTCTACCCGCTTAATTAATCCATTAACGGGGTATTATAAAAATCGTCATCATCAACGAACCCGAAGTCGCCACGAAACGTCCGCATGGCGATATACGTGCCCTGTGCGTGGATCCCAATTTCAGTTCTATTGTTGTCAATGGTTGACCCTTCAAATCCCATATTATCAAGTCATTGTCCTCGCTGCAACTAATTATATAACGTCCGGTACATGCGATGTCCAAACCAACGGGATTACCGATATGTTTCTAAAAAAAAAGAAAAAAAAAAGACAAGAAAAAAAAGACAAAAAACAAAAAGAAAAGAAGAAACAGATGTGCGATTTTATTCATAAATTATTCGCCTGTCGTTTTACAAAGTAATCGTAAAATATTTTATTTGACGCGCGAAAACCATCAACAACTATTATTACCTGCGGAAATTCAAGAACCTTCGTCGCCGCTCCTATAAAACCATCTATCTTCTTAGTAACTTTATAAACCTCTATAATATTTTGTATAGATTTGTGTAATATAAATGCCTTCCCATCGGGCGACCATCTTATCAATATAGCGTAATCGTATTCCAAGTTAATACGAAGAGACTTCCGACCCTTAGACGTAAGATTTTTTGTACACCATATGAACACAGCATCTGAAAGTTTAAAGAAGTCATATAAAACGATAAAGATTTATAAAAACCGATCGAGGTCACATATAAATTCTACAAAAAATATCTTTTGTACCGTTCGCAAATAAATTGCGTGGTAAGAAAAAAACAAAAAAAAAATATATATATATATATACATATATATATATATATATATATATATATATATATACGTTGTTTTATAGAAAAGTTCTTTATTTAGCGAAGGACGATTGCGAGTATACAATGATAATATCTATGAACTAAAATAATTATAAATGATCTTACAATGGTTGACACCCTTTTATATATATATCAGATAGAACATCTCATGCTAAGTTATACAATTACTTATATCTTATACGTCACAATGCATATTTTTAGAGGTTTTGTTAACACAATATTGATTGGTATGTATACAAATCATTATTGTCATTTGGACGTTTTATTGGGGGGTGGCATAAGATCTGAATCATCTTCTAAAAATCTATGTTTATCGATATACTCTATAAGATACTCTGTCGTAATTGGTCTTTTAATACTTTCAAACACGGATTCAGCGGTGTGTATAGAATTGGGAAACGATTTATCGTTTCTTACACGCATAAACACCCATTGGCCATTTTCCACTTTACATTCAATAATGGCATTATTTAAATCTTTAATTTGCTTAGTAACTTTCATATGGCTATATGGTACATTCGAACCACCGACAAACAGGTGGCCAATTTTTCGTGGAAGAATTCCTACTCCCGTTTCGGTGACGATTTTTAATCTGAAATCTACCGAATTCAATGAAATTGGTTTCCATTTTAATACTTCAGGAGACAGTCCTGGACAATAAGGTTCTTTAGAGGGCTGAAATATTAATCCGTCCGGCTCGTGGGATAGATTTTTCGCAAATTTTTCGCTAAGCAAATTGGCGGCCAGTGTGACATCCCAAAAGTGTTTCAATCGGACTGAAAAGGGCTCTTGTTCTTTACGTATTCTTCCTTCCTGCATTGCTCTATGCCTACTCCTTATAACTTCTCTCTCAATAATTTCATAACGATCAGGATGGAAAGGTAGCTTAGTAACGTCTTTTCCATCGTACATAACTATATCGTATGCTAAGTACCTAGCATATTCTTTACCGCACACTTTATCGATTACCATTTCCTATAAAGAAAAAGAAAGATATATATATATATATATATATATATATATATATACATATATAGTATGATTAAAATCAGCGTTCAAATAGAATACAGGCATAAGCGATGAGTTATATAGTTATGGAAGAACATCTTACACCATCCAATAACGTATCTCTAAGACATCTGGATAGATCTTTTGGATGAGGGAAAATTAATCCTTCCACTTGAAAAATACTGTTATCCCTGTCTATGAAGTATATCTCTCGATCGGCTTGTATCAGCATCATATATCTAAGCAAATAATTGCGTTTTGAAATCTGAAGTTTCTCCTTTGTTATTGATAATATTTATTTTTATTTATTGCATTAACCTGGTTCCGTCAGCTTTCCATGACACCCTGTATGGTTTTTCATGCAATAATCTAATATTTTCTAAATCCATTGAAACCGGCTGAGAGCCTGGGAATCCCGTTGATTTCCAAGAACAGATTTCTTGAACGCGTCTTTGTATACCACCTAGTTTCTTTTGATCCGTAATAGGTGTTACCCCAGACACACCAGGCATAAATACAGGATTCTTTTTACAAAATTCTTTTCTTCTTCTCTTGGTTTCCTGTTCGTAGGTATGACTTTCTGTACTAGGTCCTTCGTCCGTATCTTCTACATTAGAGTCATCATATTCCAGACACCATGCAGGTCTTGGCGGCGGATCAGGAGCGTCTTCCTCATCGTCGTATCGTTTGTATAATTCTCTGATATAATCAACTTTGTAAATACCAGGAGGTCTAACTGCAGCAAATTCTGCTAAAGCTGCGTCAACACTGGTACCATCTATTTCTACTAAGTAACTGATTATCAAAAAACCTGTTCTATTAAAACCATGGGTACAATGTACACCAATAACTTCTAACGGGTTATGTGTTATAAACTGTTTGCAAACTTGAACGAAAAAACGCGTTTGTTCGTCTGACGGAGTTTCTCCGTGACCTCTGCATTGCAATTTTAAATATTTACAACCTTGAGCTTCCAAATCTTTCTTGTCGTAGAACCTTGTAGTATTGGTTAAATCGATCCATAGGCCCAGCTTCACTTTTTGACTCTTGAGAGTGGTGAAAAGCATATCTATTGTGAATCGACATTCTTCCGGTACTTGGCTGTTGTATGCCGATGATAATGGCGTCTTAAATGCTAAGAATTTATTTTGTATCAACTTTATAGCTTTTCTTGGGCAATGAAGCCATCGTGGTGGAATAGAAGACGCTTTATTATTTCCATTCCAACCTGACATGTCAAAAATTAAAATTTCTTCTTTGTCGTATTATAAAATGTTTACAACATTAATAACGTATCCTGCAAATAACAGGTGAGAAATGAGTTAGAACGAAGTTATTTTTTAACTCATTAATCAATTTTGTTAGAATGAAATTACGACGAACCTCCGATGTCAGGAACATAACCTTCTTTTTCGTATTCACTTTCTCTCACGTTTCTAATTCGTCGATGAAGACAACGCGAGTGTTAGTTTATAATGCACGTACGACGAATAAAACTCACGTAATATATTTTATATACGTTTTAAATGTTACTTTTCAATCTAAATAACGCAAATAACTAGCCTATGGGGAAAATTTGAACAGCTGTCTCTGTCCGATGATCAAGTCAACGATTCGGTTAAACTCGGCTGGCATCGGTAGACATCGTCGACTTCGGATAATTTTCGATACCGTTCAATCAATCGGATATTACGTATCCCATCGATTCTCGTTCTTATTTTACTTTTCGAAGTATATCGATTTCGAAAGAAATTATTCCGAAATGATTTGTTAAGGAAAATGCAATTGTTTATACATACACGCACACACATGTATATATATATGTATAAATGAACATCGAAAAAAATTTAGTCGAGTGATGGCTATCCATTTACAGGTTAGAAACACACATCATATTAATTCTATAATCCCAAAGTCTTAAAGAATATCAGGGAAGATTTTCTTTTCTATCTTTACGATAGTATTAAAAAATATACGCATAATTACAAACGCTTTTATCATTAACTGTTACTTTTAACGCGAACAATTTATTTTATTTTATTGCGCGTACACACATTCTCATACGTTACGTATATCCGAATGTAAATAATTTGACGAATCATAAAATTTTAACCTGTAGAAACGATTATTAGATTGTTAGAATTTATTAGGATGATAGCCACGTTGAAAAGAATATTACCAATAAATATATATTTATAAGATGACAATAGATTAGGTTTTAGTTTGATCGGACAAGAATGTCGATATGCAAAATATAATACGCGTATATATAGATACGTTTATGTACATATATTTATATAACATTTTTGTTCCCTTTTTCGTTGGATAATCGTAAAGAAAATGAACGAGAGCGTAAAAAGAAAAAGGAAAGAAAAAAGAAAACAGAGAAGACGAAGTATATATATATATATATATATATATATATATATATATATATATATATATATGTTCAAAATGGCGAATTAAATAAAAATGATATATGAAAAGTCTTTGTGAGCCTTGACCTAGCCAATGCTGAACGAGATTCGATCTTCTTAGAAAGCTATTATAACTTTCACGGAGATTATAAAACTCGATGTATATATGTAAATATGTAGATATGTACATGTGTATATAGATATATGGACGTAGGCATAGGAACCGGTCAATGAACACAAATAGAAAAGTAATTTCGTATATATATATATATCTTTCTTGAACATTTACGATCGGAGAAAGCGTGAACTAGGACGCTATATATATATATATATATATATATATATATATATATATAAATACATATTTAATATATAAGTAATATATACTTAATATGTAAGTTATAGCATTAATTGTACCAGTCATATTAATATAATTCTTATACATTGGTAAAAAGTCATATATAGATATATAAGTATATATTAAATATTATATGCATGTATTAAAATATATATACTTAATCATAATTATTAGTATTATAAATTACAGATTATATTATACTTCCCCTTTTCTCTAATATAATATTATACTCATACCTATATGACTTAATAATTAACTATGTATAACTATGCTATACTTGTGCCAAGTATAAAACCTTATACCATTAAAAATTATGCAAAAAAATGACGATTATTACGTTTAAAGTCGATATTTATTAACGTTCACGAAACTATTATATTTTATAGTGATGAATAGAAATATATAGGATGAGAATATTTGTTAGTACATTTGCGTACCATTAGATCGACTACGAGCATTTAAATATTCTAAGGACGACACAGCGTAGCAATTTTATTTAGGATCCGAAACGATATCGATTGAGAAATCAAACGGAAACGCGAACGTGGTCCGCCATTTGTTTAAGTATTACAACACGTTTGCCACGTTCAAATTTTCATGCTTTCTCCACCTATTATCGGTTATCAAATAATTCTTATTTCTCTCTCTCTCTCTCTCTCTCTCTCCTTCTGTTTCTTTCTTCTTCCTTCTTTCTCGTTTTCCAAATAAGGAAGATAAAATATGTGAAACGTGTTATTACCGTTCGAAATAATTCATGCATTTACAATAAGCACGTTTGATTTTTTTTAATTTATCGTAAAATTGTACACATCGAACGTGTTTATATATAATATGCGAGAAGAAGTACGAGATCGATGACGTTTTTTTTTTTTTCTTTTTAATATATATATATATATATTATCGTTTGTACGAAAAAGGAAAGAGATTACAGTTTATCCGAGGGACGTGTTATTAATTTAAACGTGTTCGTTTAATGATACAATACGAGAAACGTAAGGAGAAATGACGTAAATTTGATATTGCTCGATTCAAATTTCCCGCCATTTCTCTCCTTTTTTTCTTTTCTTTTTTTTTTTAATCACCATTCCTACGAAAGCCGAAGAAACGAATCAATCGAAAGATTAATTAATTATCCGCAGCACGTTTTCATGTTTAAACGATGAAACGAGGGGACTCGTTAAAAAAAAAAAAAAAGAAATAAAATACAATGCGAAAAGAATAGATTTTAAGCTAAACTCAAGGATAATTTAACAACTTTCTTTCTTTTCTCTTTGCGAGTTAGAAGGCACGGTGGATTTAGTTATTGTGTATTAGGAGGAGGAGGAGGAGGAAGAAGAAGAAGAGGAAGAAAAGAAAGGGAAAGAGAAAAGATGGCGGAGACGTGAAACATTTAGAAACTTTCTCCATCTAAATCATGGTGCCACTTATAAAAGTCCCGTCTTATTTAATAAATTTTATCTCGATTATTTCAAATACTCTTTTTCTCCTCCCCTCCTCCTCCCCCCTTGTTTTTCTAACGTCGGATATATTAGAGGCATACACGCTTTCTAACAATATCGTAATGCGTATAAATTTTCACTTTTATTATATACTTTAATATAATGTATGTATCGATTTGTTGGAAAATTAATTTTCGATGGCGATCGTTAAATAGATCGAAATTGGACGGTGCAATTAGTCTTACGAAATGTAAATTAGAAATTATCGAATATTATTAATTTTCTAATATCACATTCATATAATATTCTCATAACATATATCTAATTTATAAAATATATTTAATATTATCTAATATCTTATATTTAAAGGCTAATAAAATTCTAATATCCTATGGCGTATATAACATCTAATGGAATAATTTTTCTAATCGTTAATAATAATCAAATGTACCAATACACACACACACGCACACACGCACACACACACGCGTGCGCGTCTTTCAAATATCAACGAAATCGAATCGTCTTTTTATTTTTCATTGCCTAATGAATTAATTCTTTCTCGCATTTTAATTTTGAATACTATCGATAACTAATCCATCGCTATTTACGAGCATATTAGGCATTCATAAATAGTTCGTACACTAAGCTACGATTTTTAATCTTTTAAACTTTACGACCAATCATCTCTCTTTCTCTCTCTCTCTCTCTCTCTTATTTCATCATTGATATTGTATACCATGTATTTATAATCACGACACTATGAGAAATTGCTTAGGATCAAGCTAAGTATTCCCCTTGGGCAAAATAAAAAAAACAAAAAAGAAGAAGAAAAAATGATCCATCATGTCGATCGTCTTTCATCGATCATTCACCTCGAAAATTTTATAATCTTTTTTTTTTTTTTTTATTTTCAACAAAATCCAAGAGAGTTCAACAGCCTAAAAAATATCTATCTATCCATCTATATATATATATATATATATATATACACATACATTATATACACTTTATAAATATATATATATATATATACATCTATTAAGGTCACTTCATAAGAGACCATTCATGATGGCCATGAAAGATAAATTTAAATGGGGGAACGCCTTTGTGAATATATGTCCCTGACCCACGTAAAAGACCTTACGAATATCCAATGGGAGAAGAAGACGATCGCATACGATATTAAACCTCCGATTTTAATCGCGGAGTTTGGTTACGTGCAAGGACATCAACGACGCGCTATTTCTACTTTATATATATATATGTGTATATATATATATATATATATATATATATATATATATATTTTACGCCGGGAAAAATTAATTTCGAATTCAAGTGTGTCGTTTCAAAAAGGGAGGGAAGGTAGTTAACGTTCGTGGACTGAATGTTAATGATTATTAACGAATAATAGGAACGCGATTCGATGTGGGTCATGTTGAAAATTTAATACAGGGTGTCGCGAAGAAAGAAATTTTCGACCCCCCTCCCTCTCCCGTTTATTTATTTATTGTGTTTTCTTCGTTAGTTTTTTAAATAATCATCAAATAGATTTTTGTATATTTTTCCTTTTTTTTTTTTGAAT
>OU426872.1:875443-877943 GCA_911387685.1 Dolichovespula media
ATTTGATGAGCATGCGCGAACTTATACACTATATTACATAGATATGTATACGCATATTTTATATATATATATATATATATATATATATATATATATATACACATAAATATACATATATATATACACATACAAGGCACTTAAAGTATATTGATAATAATAATGATAATAATAATAATAATAATAATAATAATAATAATAATAAAAATAGTAATAGTAATAGTAATAATAATAATAATAATAATAATAATAATAATAATAATAATAATAATAATAATAATAATAATAATAATAATGTCTTGTTTTTATAAATACATATACATATATATATTAAAATAATTTATTGTAGATCGTCAATAAGAAAAAGAAAAAGAAAAAGAGAAAAAAAAATAAAAGAAACAATTGTAATAATTTTCAAAGTTTTAATACTATTATTAAAACGAATTGACGACACCCTGCAGATAATGAACAGGGGGACGAGTTATGGCGGCGCATCATCTACGATAAATGATCTATCCTTAATCCAATAATTACTTCGAACAATTTCTTTTCGAATGGATACGCATAAATAACGTATTGATATCATTTCGAAGGCACTTCCGGTGTGTAACCGTGTGTGTGTGTGTGTCACGTATTAATCCCACTTTTCGTTATTTTTCTCTCCTTTTTTTCTTTTTTTGAAAAAAACGAATTAAGAAAGCGAATTCACGGTTGAAATTCTTGTTAGAAAAATTCTCGTTGATAAGAATTGTTGTGCTAATTAAAAGGAAATAAAAGAAAAGAAAAAAAGAGAGAGAGAGAGATAGAAAAAGAAAAGAACGAAAAGAAGAAGTAAAGATGAAAAAAAGTTAATTCAAATAAAAGAATACCTTCGATACGTTATATATATATATATATATATATATATATATATATATATATATATATATATATATATATATATGCGTGTGTATTGTTGGCGTTAACTTATGTTACATAAAAAAGAATAATAAAAGGAAAAGAATTAAAATATATGTACATACTTGAAATTAAGTTTAACGAAATTTTTCATTATTAATTATATCTATATATAAAAAAAGAAAGGTAAAAAGAAAAAAAAAACAATTGTCAGATTCTTAATAACAATATTCGCGCCACCATAACGCGATTGTGTATATACATAAAAATAAAAAAAAATAAAATAAAATAAAAAAAAAAAGAAGAAAGAAAAATATTACACCTTATGTTAATTGCCCTAGCGCGCGGACCTTACGATATATATCTCTATGTTTAAGATTAAAAGTATCACAGATTTCTTTTTTTATGGAAGTTAAAACACTGTCGGAAGAGAGATACAGAGACACAGAGACGACGACGACGACGACGATGACGACGACGATAACAACAACAACAATAACAACGACGACGACGACGACAATAAATAAAAATGAGGTAGAGAGTATCGACCTCTAGAATAAAATGTTCCTTATTAATGCGTCTGCGTGCGAAAAAAAAAAAAAAAAAAAAAAAAAAAAGGAAAAAATTAAATCAAGAGTTCGAGTATAATTAAAAAATGGTGTCTCTGTCGTCAAGCGATTAAAAAAAAAAAAAAAAAGAAAAAAAAAGAAAAAAGAAAAATAAAAAAAAAAAATAAAAAGAAAACCCCAAAATATCTTCTTCGTCTCTGGTGTCTCTCGCATTCGTTGGTCACGTCGCTTTTTATTTTTTTTTCCTTCTTTTTCTTCTTTCTTTCTTTCTTTCTTTCTTTCTTTCCGACAAAACATTGAGATCTTCTTCCTCCACCTTCTCCTCCTCCTCCTCCTCCTCCTCCTCTTCTTCTTCTTCTTTCTTTTTTTTGTTTTCGTTCGTTCGTTCGTTCGTTTGTTTGTTTGTTTGTTTGTTTGCTCTCTCCATTCCCCCGGATTAAAAACCATCACTCTTTAATTTCCAAAATACGAGATCGATGGCGCACCTAGCGTCCTCAATGGAATTGTGGCTGGACACTTGTATATCCTTCATCAGCAACGACCTTGTTAATTTCTTAAGGCTATATCTGTACGGCAGGTTGCGCATGTGTCGTAACAATAACGCCGTATCGATGATAGTGAAATGTAGCATGTGTAGGGCACGCAAATCGTTCTCAAGACCGTGACCGATGAGTATGGTCTCGGCGTTGATGAAACCCATCAGATCCTTTTGCACGTCCTTAAGGGTCTTCGTAACGCCCGACAAATTCTCCGGGGTTATGCCGCTGTACAGGGTATTGTAATCCACTATCTCGTTCGTAGGTTTAACGAATTCATCGTATACTACAATACCATAAACATCGATCATGGTGATCTTTGCGAGTTCAAAACCGGACGTTGTAATGACCATCTCGCAATCGACCCCGTAAACCCCATAAGTCCCGTTTATAGGTATCTTCTTTGTCGGTTTTGTACGTACGAAATCGACGTAAGGCCCGTTGTAATTCTTCTTCAAACCTATCCAATCGTGATTCTGATTGGACGTACAACCGAGGGTA
>OU426872.1:882943-952943 GCA_911387685.1 Dolichovespula media
CCTGTGAGTAATAAATACATACATACATACATACATACATACATACATATGTAAAACAACAACGTGCGTTTAAAAACCTAATCGTGTAGTATTTTAACTTTTGACTAATAGAAACGTTTAAGTATATAACCACACACGTGGACGAAACTATCCGCGGTCTTTTTTCTATTTCTATTATTAGACGTAGATCGGTATTATATTTTTAGTACGAATATATATATATATATACATACATACATATGTGTATGCATATATAAAAGATCTTTTTTGGTATACGTACGCTGAAAATGATTATTTATTCATTCATTCATTCATTCATTCATTCATTCATTCATTCATTCATTCATTTAATTATTTATTTATTTATTTAATCGCGAACACACGAATCATTATTTCTTACGTATATTTTTTATTTATTTCGTTTCTTTCTCTTTTTTTTTTTTCAAATAATTCCTTTAAAAAATATTCGTACATATTCGATTGACGCGACGTTCAATTAGTTCTAATATCATTTTCATTAGAATCGTTCTAAGAGTGAGAGAGAGAGAGAGAGAGAGAGAGAGAGAGATTAGTCATAGAATCGACGATGAGTCATCGAGTCAACAATTTTTATTTTTTTTTTTTAAACTAACTACTCGCTCGATCGTCGCACACTTTTCTTTTCTTTTTCATTTTAATTTTACTTATAAACTTCACGAAATTCCGATTCAATTTTTCGATAAACTCACGGATCCATGAAGAAAAAAAATGATCGAAGATAAAAAAAAAAAAAAAGAAAAAAAAAATAAGTATGGTCGTCTTATATTTTTCGCAGTACTTTTGACGATCACAAACGTGATCGAAAGTTACGTCTCTCTCATCTTTTTTACGCAAATAACCTGTTAAGTTTTATAGCGATGAAAAACAAAACAAAAAAATAAAAGAAAATGTATTTGATAAAAAATTTTTAATTTAACTTTCTAAAATTTTTTTAAATTTTTAATTTAATTTAATTTTTCGATTTAACGATCAACGAAGAGAGTGGGGGAGCCCATGAGTCATGAAATAGGTGACGTCGGATAAACAAAAAAAAAAAAAAAAAAGAAAGAAAAACAAACAAACAAATAAACGAATGGAACGGAACGAACAAAGGAAAATTTCATGAAAAACATTGATGATTGTTATCGGGTACATGCCGGTAATTAATGATCATTAATGATAAATAATTATTTATCAGCTTTGTGTACACCTATTTCCCCTCGTCGCAACATGCACGTAATATTTATCGTGGAAGTTATGGTTGGTTATGCGTCGTATTGTCTATTTTTATAAGCTTATGTTTGCGTATTGCGAGAGAGAGAGAGAAAGAGAGAGAGAGAGAGAGAGAGAGAGAGAGAGAAATAGAGGTAGAGAAAGAGAGAAAGGAATGAGAGAGAGAGAGAGAGAGAGAGAGAGATAGAGAGAGAGAAATAAGATAGAAGAAAAATTCGTATAAAAATTGACGAATTCGTAATTAATATTGCGATTGAAATATAATTAATTAGTATTATACAAATAATGATTTTAATAGCTATTAATAAAATTTCACGATGATCTCACTCAATATTAATAACATTAATAATTAATCCTATAGATAAATTTTATTTTTTTTTTTATTTTTATTTTCTTTTTTATTTTATTTTTTTTTTTTGCATTTGCTAACAACCAACGAAATTTCGTTACGGCAAGAAAAATCGAAAATCTATTTTCGAGAAATGCTATGATAATGTGTGTTTATGTGCGTGCGCGTGCATGCAATTGTCCTAAGCGTCTATCTACGTCATTTAAATGCGATAAGTATACTATATACCCATACAAAAGCAACCAAAGAGAGAGAGAGAGAGAGAGAGAGAGAAATTTTTTTTTAATTAAAAAATTAAAAATAAAATTGAAGAAGAAAATAGAGAGAGAGAGAGAGAGAGAGAGAGAGAGAGAGAGAATGAAACGAAGAAGTAAAGCTGTAATCAAAGCAGCTTATAACGATGACGATGATAATGATGACGATGATGACGATGATGACGATGATGATAATGATAATGAACAACGGGCGAAGAAGAAATCGATCGAACAACTCGATTTCACTTTGCCGACCTACATAGATATAATACTTAGGAGGAGGCCTTTTACTAACCATTTGATCTCGATAACGTTAGATTAATGAACGAACGAAATTAGAAAAATTGTAATTAACGATATTTCTCTGATGTTATTTTTTATTAATTTTTTTTCTTTCTTTTTTTTTTTTTTTCATCAATTTTTACCAACCACTCGATCTATCGATTAACGTTAGACAAATGAATTATCGAAATTAGAAAAATAAATGAACGATATTTAAATACGTACATAATTTATATTTATATATATATATATATGAGCATGTACTGTCTTACGAAGAAGAATGTAATTTATTTTGAAAAGTTTAACTTGAAAAGTTAATTTCGAGTTAAATGTTCTATAAAAAAAAAAAAAAAAAAAAAAAAAAAAAAAAAAAAAAATGAAAAAAAAAATGAAAAAAAAATGAAAAAAAATCGGAATTTTTTTTTATTTCGTATTTTTCGTTTCCTCGCTCTCCTCCTCTTCCCTTGTTAAGAATTAGAAAGAAAGAAAGAAAGAAAGAAAGAAAAAAATTAGAAGAAAAAGAAAATGGAAGAAGAGACGATGATGAAGGCATTGAGAAACTCGGAGAAAATTTTGATTTGATTTGATTTGATTTTATTATTTTCTTACGTTATCGATCGCCTTATGATTTTTCGTTAATTGTCGATTAGAAATTAGAAAAACGAGAATAGAGAAATGAAACGTTCGTTAGATCCATCGATGACGATATTATACGTGACGTTAGAAAAAATTACGAAATGCGATGACTCTCTTGATTTATAAAAGATACGAGCGAAACATCTAATTCTAATTCAAATTCTAATTCTAATTCTAATTTTTTTCCTTTTCTATCCTTTTATTTATTTATTTATTTATTTATTTATTTTTTTCGTTAACCTTATAACTCGAAATTCCTTTAAACTTTTTTACGCTCTCTTCTTTTTTGTCTTCCTTCCTTTCTTTCTTTCTTTTATTTTTTATTTTTTTATCTTTATCCAAATAGACAGAGTCGACTTATCGAGAACAATTCGTAGGGATTAGGATTAGATAATTATTATTAGAAGATCGCGTTCGTCCGATTCGATGATGAAAACTCGTGTGCATGCAAGAGAATATAATAGAAAATAGAAAAAAAAAACAAAAAAAAAAAAACAAAAAAAAAAACAAACGAAACGAAAACCAAAAGCCAACAAAAATAAAGAAAAGGCATTACGAATGAAATGATATTTGTATTAAATTCGAAAGCTCTTTAATGCATTGTGCAATGAAAACTACGCTAATTAATCTAAACTAATCGAACGACGAAAAATTCTTTCAACGTTCTTTCATCCTTTCTTTTCCTTTCTTTCCTTTTTTTCTCTTATTTTTCGTTTTCCATCTCTCAAACGGAGGAATAGAGGATGACAAAAAAAAAAAAAAAAAAGAAAAAAAAAGGGAACAGAAATAACCGCACTAATTCTTTCTTTCTTTCTTTTTTTTTTCTTTTTTCTGGCAAAAGTAACATCGAAGTCGGACAAATCGCGTGAATTAATAAAATTCAAATAAGCTTAACAATGACGATGCGTATGTAATAATAACACGTAAACGATAGTGATCGCGCGAATAACGAAAAGGAAAAAAAAAAAAAAAAGGGGAAAAAGGAAAAGAATAAAAATAAAAAATAAACAACAAAAAAAAGAGAGAGAGAGAGAGAGAGAGAGAGAAAGCAGATATTTCAATCTTACCTTGGGCACAAGATGCGAGTAGCTTTCCGTTACTTGAAAAACTCATGTTAAATATCGTACTGGTGTGACCCTTCAATGTACCAACTACCCAAGAATGCGTGAACTCTTGTTGCGTTTCTCGGCGCTTTTTATTTTTCGCCCGTTTGTTAACGCTCGAATTATTGGTCGTAGATCCTGTTAAAGGGTGTCTCGAATCGACGCGCTTCCCCTTCTCCGGTACCGTGGCACCACCTTTTAATGAAACAGAGAAAAAAGAAACAAGAAAATTAATCAATTCAGATTATTAACAGACAGTTCCACAATTCATTTCTTCGTACTACTTAATTTTATTTTATTTTATTTTATTTTATTTTATTTTATTTTATTTCATTTTATTTTATTTTTTTGTCGAAACGTACGTTTCTTCTTTTATTTTTCAATGAATACACCACTTTTGAATGAACAAGGGGAAAAAAAAAAGAGAAACGAAAATTAACCAATTCAGATCAATCAAACGGACAGTTCACGATAAATTTTTTTTCGCGCTACTTTATTTCATTTTATTTTAATTTAATCACTTCGCACGTTTTAACGAATGAAACTTTGAATGAAACAGGAAAAGAAAAAGAAAGAGAAGAAACGAATTCGTATTTATTAACAAACACAGTTGACGATCAATTTTTATCGTATTACTTAATTTTATTTTATTTCGAAACGTACGTTTCCTTTCTTTCTTTTTAGAAAAGAAATTTTTCCTTCGAACACAATTCTTTTTAACTAACACTCGATTAAAAATAGAGAGAGAAAGAGAGAGAGAGAGAGAACGAAGGTACGAGGGAAAAAATTAATTAAGTAAAATTTTACATGATAGCTGATTATTATCGAACGCGACACGACTTGGTTTTATTCGATTAAATAAAATTATAAATACTCACAACACACAAATGTCTGTGCGTATCACGAAGAATATTAACGTCTCGCACCACAGTTCATTTATAAGTTAACGGTGATATGTTAAATATATATAAAATATAAAATAAAGAAGATTGAAAGAATGAACGAACACTTAGAACACAACGAACAACTTTCGACAATTCACGAACTTCTCCAACGACTTGTTGCCGATTCGGGAATATCGCTTATATGAAAAAAAAATTGAAAAAGCATGGATATATATACGGGTATTCCCACTCCAAAAAAAATCCAACATCGAACCTTGTTAATGCTCATCATCGAGCCCTTTATCCCACCCCCTTTCATCCCTTAGTACCAATCAAATTTTTCTAAATTTTGACCACGCCTATTACAAAATCCCACTCCAATTATTATAAACCAATCGCCGAGAAAAATATTTCTTCCCCTTAAAGCAGGTAGTTACGTAAATATTTTTTCGAAAGTCGATCTAAGTGAAAATTAAAGACAAGGTTTCTATTATACCTAATCTAAGGACAAAGGTTTTTATTACACCAATCTTATTACCTGCGCTATAATACAATAAAAGGCCTATGATGATATATAATATGTTTTGATGTATTGATCATATATGGTATGTTTTATCTTCTTATCTCTTTTGTCATATTTTCTTTTCACATATTTTCCTTGTTTTCTTTCCTACTTCTCTTATTTTTTTTTCCTTCCTATACTCTCTCCTCCTTCCACGAAAAATTTTGATATTATTTTTCTTTTTTTTTTTTTTTTTTTTGGCAAACAATACTATTATTTATTTACTTATTCATTTATTTCATATATATATATATATAAATATATTAATTTTTAAATAAATTTATTTAATATATAAATATATATATTAATTTTTATATAAATCAAGTACATTAATCATTTATATTTAAATGAAAGTAAATAATATGTATTTAAATTCATTCATTAAATTTCTCCTATGTCTTAATTAATATTTTAATTTTATATTTAACATTCGTTTATTTATATTTAAATAAACAGTGGTATATATATTCTTTATTAAAAAAAAAAAAAATTACGATATTATTAATCGCCCAATTATAATACAATCGTTTATTTTTATCGACAAAAGAAAAAAAAAGCATTGTAATGGAGAAGACACGATTGTTTATTTAAATATAAAATATGGAAAAATTCCGATATTACGATCAAAATCAAAACGCACACGTAGTCGTGAAAAATTTTAAAACAAATGTAAAAAAAAAAACCGTAGAGAATTACGCAAAAGTTTTCTTTTCTTTCTTATTCAAAACTAACTCTCTTGAAAATATTCTCTTTCGTTTAAAGAAAAAAGAAAAAAAAAAAACGTAAAGAGAACGAACGTGCAGTTGTCGTCTTCGATTTTGTATTAAAATTGGCCGATAAAAATTATTAATTGTCAATTAAAAAATTATTAATTATTAATTATTAATTATAAAATTATTAATCAACGATATGGACATTGAATATAATAATTATTTAATAATCGAATTATACGAGAATTAATTTTTCGTATAATTCCTTTTTGTTTCATTTTCATAACGAAATCCGATAACGAAAATCGAATCAAATTCGAAATTATCGAGAGGTGTCGAGAAATCGAAGTGTTTGTTCAACGAAAAAGAAGAAAAAATTCTTTTTTATATAATAATTCATACATATATAAAAATTATATCTGTTAATGTAATAATGCAAAGAGCAAATTACTTAGAAATAGGAATCGAATGTAAACTGGAATCCATCCTAAGCCAAAAGTCAAGAATTAATAAATACATACATACATAACATAAACATTATATATATACATATAAAAAAAAAAAAAAATATATATATATATATATATAACAATTACTTCGTATAAAGATACGTAAAAAAATTATTTCGTTATCGTTCATACATCAGAATTCTCTCCCTCTCCCTCTCCCTCCCCCTCCCCCTCCCCCCTCTCTCTTCCTCTCTCTTCATTCTTTTTTCTTTTCCTTTTTCCATCCTTCATCTCACGAATCTTTTCATTTATTAATCTCTACTCGATATGATTTTTATAATATCTTCCAGTTTCGCTTGCACAACTGCATACTAATCTTATTTATTCGAATAAATAAGATAAGTTACGCGACAATAGAAAATATGAAAGTTATTTAGTGTAATAAAGAATACGAATTAAAGGAATTAGAAAATAAAAATTTTAGAATGATAATGAAATATGAAAAAATAAAATAAAAACGACCAAAACGACGTAAAAACAACAACGATGACAGCAACAGCAACAACAACAACAACAACAATAATAAATACAACAACGACGACGACAAGTGTCAATTGCTTACCGAATTCTACGTGATTCGTCATCATCATCATCGATCGATAAATCGTCTTCTTGGCCATTCTCTTTGTTCCTGCTTGTATGGAAAAAAGGGAGGTTCCGCCCCCCCCCCAAAAAAATAAAAAATAAGAAAATAAAAAAAATGAAAAAAAAAAAAAATAAGAATAAAGAGGAACGTAAGCAACGTCTCAATCCTCGTTAATTGGGGATATTTCAGTGGTCGTCGTATGATTTATGACACTTATTTATTTACTTACTTACTTACTTACTTACTTACTTATACTTTTCCCGAAAAAAAAGTAAACAATAAAAAGGGACGAAGAATAGAGAGAAAGAGAAATAAAAGAGAAAATAAAAAAAAAATAAAATAAAATAAATAAGTAACCTTTTATACGTGCTATACGAAGGAATTATCAATTCTAACTTAAGTCATAATGAAAAATTTTATTGCCTTTATAAAGGTATATATTTGAATTATAAAACGAACGAATAAATTCGAAAGATCATTTAGATTATTGGACAATGATTTTCCCTAAATCAACGTTCAACGAATTTCGAACGATACGAACGCGTTCGATTTGATTTGTTACGAAATAATTGTTGAAATTATTCGTTACTTGTTTCAAAAGTTCACAAATTTGTGAAAATATTTTCGATTTTATTCGGATACGAATGTAACATTTTCCTTTTCTCTTTTTCTTTTTTTTTTTTTTTTTTTCAAATCGACTCATTCGTCGACGATTATTCAAATCCGTTCTAATTATTGTTTTTTTTTTCCTTTTTTGTTTGTTTGTTTTTTTTCCCTTTTTTAATCGAACGATTCGTCGTCCCTGGTTCGAACAAATTTCACAATTTTATCTAATTAATCTTTCTTTCGTTGGATCGGAAATTTATAGAAAAGAAACGATAAGAAATATGTTTCAAAATGCAAACGAATTTCCAAGCAGTTTTCGCACTTCAACGCGTTATCAAATTTACACGGGATTAATTAATCGAATAGCGTTTTACATTTCTTCTCTTTTCAATCTTTTTTTTTTTTTTTTTGCTCTCATTCTACGAACGAATAAAAATCATTATCTTTTCGTCGAAAGTAACTGTCACGCGTTATTATTATCATTATCATCATTATCATCATCGTCAATCATTATTGGAATACGTTTTAGAAAGGAGGAAGTAATTTTTCGATTAATCGAAATTATTTTTACGTGATATCGCGCGATGATGATGACGACGACGACGACGACGATGACGACGATGACGATGATGACGACGACGACGATGATGATGATGATGATAAAAAAGAAAAATAAATTAAAGAAAAAAAGAAAAGAAAAAGTCAAACGTTAACATTTTTGTAATCCCAAACGATCATCACACGAATACGGGGTTCTCTTATTTTTCTATTTTATTTCTTTCTTTCTTTCATTCCTTCTTCTTTTTTTTTTTTCGTCTTTCTTTAATCCCTTGAGAAATAACTTATTCGTTAATGTCTCCTCTCGTTCACATTATAATTGAACGACATTCGATGAATAATAATATTTAACGAGCGATCATCATCATCGGAACGATTCCAAATTTAATTATTGCGATAATTTAATAAGTGCCAAAGAAAAAAAAATGAATAAAAAAAAAGGAAAAAAATTATATATATATACATATACATATATATAAATATAAATATATATATATATATATATATATATATATATATATATATATACATATATATATAACGAAGATCGCAATTCGCGATTGGAATAAAAATAAAACAAACGCACGACGTTTACCTCTTCTCTCCGGGATGGCCATTTTGAATAACGAAATGGTCATAATTTCGCCAAGTCATTCACTTCGATCTTCAAACAATTCCAAAGATAATAGCGGGTAACGGGCTCGTAGCAGAGGGACACAATCGAATTCCTCCTTTTCTTCTTTCCTTCTTTTTCTTTTTTTATTATTAATATTAATCTTTCTTTCGTCCGCACTCGTAAAAACCCTCGACGACGACTTTAGAAGATTTATCAATGATCGATTAACGGTACATCGATCTACGCGAGATGATCATCGGCCACCATAACGATCGCTTTATTTTCTCAATGAAAATTCTTTTTCGATGACGACAAAAAAAAAAAAAAAGAAAGAAAGAAAAAACACGGAAACTACGAAAGAAGATCACAACGACAACAGAAAAGAAAAGAAAAGAAAAGAAAAGAAAAGAAAAGAAATGAAAAAAAAAATCAAAGCGCACGTTTCCTCGTTCGCTTCGATCGATCGATCGATCGAATGATCGTGCGTGTGTCGATGCACCGCGATTATGTAGATCGCGATTTTTTCCCCCGGCGATCTGGCGATGTTTTTATTTATTTTTCCTTTTTTTTTGTTTCTTTCTTTCTTTCTTTCTTGTTCCTCTTCTTTTTTTTATATTACGAATTAACGTCAAACGACGTTTATAAATGGAAAGAAAGAAAGGGAGAGAGAGAGAGAGAGAGAGAGAGAGAGAGAGAGAGAGAGAGAGAGAATTCTGACACACCTACGTATACTTGATTCATCGTTTTATATAATAATAATGTATACACAGTCTGTGAATTAGTAAGACGACGACGACGAGCGCAGCGCAATGAAAATATTTTTTCATCGACAATGACGGAGAATTTCTTTTTTTTTTTTTTTTTTTTTTTTAAACGCTCATTTCTTATATACATCCCGTCTCTTTCTTTCTTTTTATATATATATATATATATATATATATATATATATATATTTCTTGTTGTTCCTTCCTTATGTTACCTCCCGTTTACTTCCCCAAAACTCGTCCTTGTTTTCTTATCGTTAGTTACGAAAATAAAGTAAAGACAAAGGAGAAAAGAAAGCAAAAAAAGAAAAAAAAAAAAGGAGAAAGAAAAGTGAAGAGAAGAGAAGAGGAGAAACAAAAAAAAAAAAAAGAAAGGACGGCCGAAGTCAAAGACAAATTGCGATAAGAGAAAAGTAATTCTCATGATGTTTGTCTTTTTTGTTAAGAAGAAAAAAGGAAAAAAAAAAAAAAAGAAAAGAAAAATAAAACAAAATAAAGAGAAACACTATCTCTCTTCAATTTGTTTCCTTAGAAAGTCAAGCAGTTAAATTAACACCAATGTCAAATTTGTAAGAGAGACAAATAATATTTTCAAAGAATTATTTAACCTTCCCCCTTTCTTCCGTTTCTTTCTCTTTTGTTTTCGAATTTTTTTTTTATTCTTCTTTTTCTTTTACCTCGTTGCTCTCTCTCTCTCTCTCTCTCTCTCTCTCTCTCTCTCTCTCTCTCTCTCTTTTCGCGTTTAATCTGCGTCGTTGTCGTCCTTGTCGTTGCTGTTTGACGCCGTAGTTATTGCAACGAAATACTCTTCTAATGATGTTATTTATGAAATTATAAAAAAAAAATAAAAAAAATAAAGGAAGAAAGAAAAAAAAAAATCAAAATCCTCGTTCGTGCGTTTTCTCTCTCTTTTTTTTTTTTTTTTTTTTAGCTCGAAGTACCATCGTCGCTTATTTATATTCTCTTTTAATCGTAATTCAATTACTCGCTTACGAATACATTTAAACGAAAGATCTTTGAATATGCATGTAACCTTGAGACCATTTTCCAAATGTATGTACATACATAAAAAAAGAAAAAAATATATGTATATACATATATATGATTACAAATATATGTACACATAGACAAGAAACGCTATGCGCGTTAAATTATATTTCTCGTTGAAATAAAACGAGAAGTTAAAAATGATTGGAAATTATTACATTAATCGAAATTATAACTATATGCATTATATACATGACACATATGTATATATGTATATATATATGTGTCATGGTACTTTATCAATTTTCAAATCATTATAATGAACGATAAGCAGCTCGTTTTTTTTCTTTCCTTCCTTCCTTCCTTCCTTCTTTCTTTCTTTCTTACTTTCTTAACTTTTTAACTTGGACTTCACAAGCCTTCCATGAAATTTCAAGGAGACGGTTTCTATTATTTACCAAGTCGCGCTAAAGTTACGAAATTAAGTCCAACAGCTAACGTCTAACGTAATATCTTTTTGCGTCAAGCAAAAGTTGTAATAAAAAATTATTATTATTATTATTATTATTATTATTATTATTATTGTTGTTGTTGTTGTTGTCATCGTCATCGTCGTCATCGCAAAAGAGGTAACTATTTCTTTTCTATTTTTTTTTCTTTCTTTCTTTCTTTCTTTTTTTTTTTACCAACGTTAATGCGAGAACACGTAGGAAATAACTTACTTAACGTAAGTTATAACAAAATGGCCGAGATTGTTTTTTCTTAAATAATTTTTTGTTTCTGTTTTTTTTTTTTCTTTTTTACAGAACGACACGGAATGAAATGAGATGAATAATCTTTGATATTAAAATATCTTCGACAAGAAGATATCGTTTTATAATTGTTATAACAGGTGTAGATAATATTTGATTTAAAATTTAATATTACGATGTACTATATTAAAATATTCTTTTCATATAATAAATATATATATATATATATATATATATATATATATATATATATATACATATCTATTTTTAAAGTGTACATTTTTTGATATTATTAAATAAAATGAATACGGTTAATCAAAAATAAATATAAATATATATATATATATATATATATATATATATATATATATATAAATTTTTTAATTCAAATTAACAATATATGTATATACACACACATATATATTACAGAGCATAAATTTTTTTCATATTATTAAATAAAACGAGTATGCTTAATTAAAGAATAAAAATATATATATATATATATATATACACGAATTTTTTAAATTTAAATTATTGAAGTAGTCCAAAAGTTTCTAAATGCAATGTCAATTCATTGTAACATTTCAATAAACGCCTAAAATCGAAAGACATTGTCGACGATATTATTCGACCCTTTTGGACAACCCTTAAGTACGAAAGATTTATGGCTATGTTTTTTTTAACGGGCCTTAGAAAAATATATTATTTTTCGGAGTAGGCAGGTGGCGGGGAAGGGTGGTCCATTGTTTATTCCCACCATAAACCACGCCATTAAGTCAGTACTTTCTAATATCGCAAAGATATAATTTTCGAAGAAAAAAAAAAAAATTAATATTTTTGAGAAATATTAATGTTTCTAAAGGAAAAACGAAAACTTCCATTATCTTCGTACCTTCAACAATTCCATTCGGATTATGACTTAATGACTTTATTACGGTTTACCGTAACGTTTGATTTCCTTTAAAAAGATTAGCCGTTTGACCTACTCAAAATGCAATTGTTAGACGTACAATTAGAAAGTGAACGTTACTGTTAAACGAAAATTCTTAAAAGAATCTTCGACGTTTTAGAATTAATAGTTAATGACAGATAAATTGTTAAAATTCATTTTACTTTCTTTTCTTTTTCATTTTTTTTTTTTTCATATCTTTATGAAAGATTTTCCGAGAAAATCAATTGTCATTTAAATCGGAACGCTAAAGTTTCTCGACGAGACAGCACTTTTACGACTATTATATTAATATTCATTTAAAAAAAAAAAAAAAAAAAAAAAATAAATAAAATCAACATTTTACTCGGTCGACCGTTAAACATTTTTCCTTAAAAGTTCCTTGAAACGTCGCAAAAGTTTTTCGCTTAAACGACGACGAAAGAATTTGTTTATGGATGAACGAATGAAGCTGAAGATTTCGACGATTGTGAATTTCGGTTCTTTCTTTTTTTTTGGAGGGGAGGGGGGCGTTAGTTCGAAATTGATATCGTATATAACAATTTCGACTTAATATTTTACTTAAAATTTTTTCGGTTTTTTTTTTTGGGGGTGAGAAAATTCGCTGCATGAGCCGACAAAGGATAATTTTATTTTCTCCGCGAGAAGCTTTACTTTGAATCCTTCGGTTTTTCCCCCAAACGACCACAAACCGTCCAGACAAATCTCCATTTTCAATTTTCCTTCCAAAATTTTATTCCCGACTGTCCATACGAGTAAATTACTTTTCATTTATTTATTCGTTTATTTATTTATCGCGCACAACAAACATCTATGAAGATAGATACGCAATACGTGATAAATTTCGTTCCCGATAACTTCGGCAACTTTTATTCGAGACATTTTTTTTTATTAAAAAAGAAAAACGAATTTAGATCGAAGATACATATATATTTTATTTAATGAGACACACACAAACATATATTTATATATTTGTATATATAAATAATTAACAACAATAAATTTATATAGGACATTTATACGAACGAACGAACAACTCTGATTGGAATTGCGCGAATCTATTTAAAAATAAAATAAAATAAAATGAAATGAAATAAATTGAAATTCGATTGAATTTCAACTTAGAAATTTCTTTTCCCTTTTCCTTTATTTTCCTTTTTTTTTTTTTTTTTTCATCGACCAAATAATTATATCCCAAACTATACCGAAACTTATCAGTATCTTATCAAGAAAATGTTCGTTGTTTCAATCGAAAATATTTAACGATGTAACGTAATCAGTAAAACGATGAAAACTACGATGATCGACGACGACAATAACGACGACGACGACGACGACGACGACTTATGGTTGAGTAATACTCTTTTGCAAAATGAACCGAGGAAGAGCATGTGGGTTGTGCAATAAGTGAAAACAACTTCAAGGATCTTTTGAAAATGAAACGGCAAAAGGTAAAGGAACGATGTTAACAGTGTCAAGTTCTTGTAAATTCCTCCCTTGTTAACCCTTTAACGTCGTTACATCCCGACGAGGATCAAATTAGCTTTCGTTTTTTTTTTTGCAGCAGCAGCAGCAACAAAAAACATGATTTGCTTGCTTACGAAGCCGGATAAGAAGGCAGGAAAATGACAACGTTATAAACTTTGTTTTTGACGTAATGATATCAAAAAATGAAAAAAAAAATAGAACAAACAAACAAACAAACAAACAAACAAATAAACAAATAGACAAATAAAAATAAGAGTAAAACAAATTGGTATTAATTGGTTCGAGTTTGAGTCGAGACGTTAAGTGTATTGAAATTACGTCTTTGTTTGTTTAACATATACATTGCATGTGTGTGTGTGTGTGTGTGTGTAATGCAAATAAAATAGGTATTCAACACTTGTCTCTCTCCCCTCCCCCTCTTTCCCCCCTCTCTCTCCCTCTCTTTCCTCTCTCTCTCTCTCTCTCTCTCTCTCTCTCTCTCTCTCTCTCTCTCTCTCTCTCTCTCTCTCCCCTCTTTCTTTCTCTCTTTGCGCGCGCGTGTGTATGTGTATGTGTGTGTGTATATATATATTATATACACTAATAAAATTTGTTTGACAAATTACGAGCTTGCATGTAAAATAAATAAGATCTGTATAATAAATACGAGTGCATGTAAAATTGCTCATAGATATATTTCATGCAAGCGTGCCGTTATGTATTTTAATTGCAAAATTATTTTATCTAACGATAAACATTCGAAATGGTCGAACAATTATCTCGTCGAATTATCTCAAATATTTATTGTCATATGTAAAAAAAATAAAAAATAAAAAAAATTAAAACAAAAAACAGGAAAAAAATTAAAAAAACAATAATACTAATGCTGTCATCTTTCATCAACAGTCCATACGCTTCTCTTCCCGAAAAAAAAAAAAAAGAATAAGAGAAAAAAAGGGCACAAAGTTATTATTTCTTCAACTTCATTTACAAAAGTTCTTTTCAAAAGTAATAATCTTTTTCCCTTTGTTTATGATGTATGTATATATTTTTGTTCTATATGTATGTATAAATATATATATATATATATATATATATATATATATATATATTATATAGAAAAAAATATATCGAAAAATATTTCTTGGAAAATGAGAGTGGCCATATTGGAAATATGACCACTTCTGTGATTTTCCGTTTGGACCAATCAGATTCATCCAATAGGTGTACAGTAAGGGGTGGTAAAGGCCGGCATAGTATAAATATCCGTCCTATTTGGTATCATCTTCACATTCCAAGGATTTGAGGAAACGATAGTTCTGCGCAGTAGAAGTATAGTGTACTAGTACTATCCGTAAGGTGAAAATGGAGAAATTTACGAAAGACTTAAAAACATTGTGGAACGATGAAGGGAAAGAGGAAAGGAAGAATGAAAATATCTGGTCGTCGACTATAAACATGTACTTCAGTACATCATATACATTGTCAACAAAACAAACAAATAATATTGTATTTGGTCCTAAAATGACCCGACTGAAAAAAAGGATCAGCGAAAAAGATAATACCGCGGAAAAAATTTGTACCGAGATGTTACAGAAACTCGGTACAGAATTAATAAAATTAATAGAAAAATGAGAAGAGCAACGCAAGGAATTTATTCCTTTTAACAAAAATGGGATATCTTTAATTATGAAACCAGAAGATATTCATGATCAACATCGCTGGTCACCGAATCGGATAAGTTGGGACCAAACTTTCGGTGCAACGTAACATACAAGTTGCAAGACAACTCGACGGAACAGAGGAAAATCATGGAAAACGGGGGAAAAAGTTGAAGTGGCGGAATCAATTGTATATTTACTCTCAACATTCTGGAAGATATTATCACGAAGATTTAAAAAAATTGTGGAACGACGAAGAGAAAAAGGAAGGAAAGAATGAAAATATCTGGTCGTCGACTATAAACATGTACTTCAGTACATCATATACATTGTCAACAAAACAAACAAATAATATTGTATTTGGTCCTAAAATGACCCGACTGAAAAAAAGGATCAGCGAAAAAGATAATACCGCGGAAAAAATTTGTACCGAGATGTTACAGAAACTCGGTACAGAATTAATAAAATTAATAGAAAAATGAGAAGAGCAACGCAAGGAATTTATTCCTTTTGACAAAAATGGGATACTTCCAATTATCGTATCTAGACACGATTCTTAATTTTCTTAAGTTTCGAAATTTTGTATATAAATTGTATATAAATTAATATAAATTTGTATATAAATATTAAACGAAATAAACGAATTGCAATATCAATGGTGAAATGATTACTATTAATTGTCCCTCCATTTCCTACGCTTTTCCTAGATTCACCTCAAAAAAAAAAAAAAAAAAAAAAAGAGAGAGAGAACCAATAAAGGGTTGCGTACATAAATAAAAAAAATATATATATATAACGCGAATGATATCAATAATGATATATACATATACCTACACACACACACACACACACAAACCTATAATATATATTACGACTATCATTTTAAAACATAAAAATCATAGTAAAACTTACATTAATGTTTAGTCGACCGCACAGACTGCAGTCGGTAAAAGTAATATATCAATTACAGTAATTATATATACCATAAACGTATAATTCGATCATACACGATATGCTCACGTATTAGAGTTATATATATATGAATGTATATATATATTAGCATAATTCAATCATATCCATTCTATTTGATTTTTATCCTTAACAATCCATCTATAAAAGCTTTAGCGTAAGTTTAACCGGTATTACGTGCCTTGTTTTGATTAAATCATAAATTTGGCACGGTGCAGTTAGAAAATCAAGACGAGTCTTTCTCTATAGGTCAACGCTGTTTCTATATTTTCACTCTATCTCTCTTTCTTTATCGTGTGTATATATATATATATATATATATATATATATACTACTATATAGGTATATTGTATATAAATATATGTATAGTTCAATATATTGAGAAATGGTTACGATAAATTTGTTGGATCTAAAATGGATCCAGATTTAAAAATAAATTAAATATAAAATATCGTCGAATGTTTTTTGGCAAAGGGAAAAAAAATATGCCGCGTACATTCTCGTCGAAATGAAACGAAATGAAGTATAAAACAAAGTGAAATGGAATGAAATGTTTGAAAAAAAATTAGAATTCAAATAAAAAAAAAAAAAAAAAAAAAACTAGATAAAGTTTCGTCGTGTTGATTATTACACGAGTCAGAAGAATCATGATAATTCTCTGGACAAAGTCGAGTTCCATTTTGTTTTGCGTGTTAAGACGTAGCGAACGAAAAAAAAAAAAAAAGAAAGAAAGAAAAAGCAATCGGTCGCACTGACCGATCGATAATAATTATTAATTCGTAAATATTCGAAGAACATTCCGTATATAACCTCTTGGCATTTCTAAATTCATCCGTCGTATAAACTAGCATGCAACGTTTCCTTACAAATTTAACTCGACCCTGAATACCTCATACTACGCATTATTTATTTTTATTGATCGTTAACAGGAAACCCCTACACTCATCCTGTTCCATCCTTAACATTTTTTACTTTCATTACATTATAAATTATTATTATATTATATATATTAAAAAAAAAAAAATCGATTGATATATGACTCTCGACGGAAAAGCTTCAAAGTTTCCCGCCAATTTTTTATCGGCAATATTCGAACATAACGTTAGAAGGACGAACGAATGAAATATATTCGTAATTTAAAAAATATATATGTAATAACTTTCGTAATTTGAAAACTAGAATAAATCAAATCAAATCGAATCCAATTAAATTAAATTAAAAAAAGAAACAACGTCTAATCGTGCGTTAATTTTCAATACCAGTTTCGTTCCATCGGTTTCCCGCCAATTTTACTTCGGCAATATTCGCGTTTAACGTACGAAACTCGAACGAATATTTTTTCGATCGGATGATTTATCGTACGATCGAACGACACACACACACGCGCGCGCAAACGCGTGAAAAAAAGACATCGATCGTATGTTAATAAAATCGATAGCAGTTCTACCGGTTTTTCGTCAATTTTTTGTCGCGACAATCTTCGATTGAAATACATTCGAAGGACGAGAAAACATAAATATTTACTTTCATAAATTCAATACACCTATTATGAATCGAATAATATAATAATAATAAATATCGATCTAACGTTAACTATCGATATCTATATTCGTTCTACCGTCTTTCCTGACAATATTATTTCGATGACAATATTCGTTAACTATTCGAAAAACAAATGACTATTATTTACTTTCATAATTTCAACCTGAATACTAACTGCGTGAATGATATACATAATAAAAAAGAGAAAGAGAAAGAGAGAAAAAAGAAAAGAAAACGTCGATCTTATTGCATATTTAATTTTAATCTTATTACGTTTCCCGCCAATTTTCTCTCGACGATAATCGAACGTTACACGTTCGAAAGTCGCACGATTAATCGATGACGTTTTAAGATTGATAATATAAATGAATTATCTTATTCGTAATATTTTTCTCGGGAACGAAAATGTCTAAGATGCAAAAAATATTCTCTCTCTCTCTCTCTCTGTCTCTATCTATCTATCTATCTATCTATCTATCTATCTCTCTTTCCCTCTCTCTTTTTGTCTCTGTCTGTCTCTCTCTCTCTCTCTCTCTCTCTCTCTCTCTCTCTCTCTCTTAATAAAAGCGCATACGCATGACAGATAAGAGCGCCATGCGGCGACTAGGCGAACTAGCGGCTCGTCGCGACACGTGCTCCGGCTCATATACTCCACTCTAAAGAAAGAAAGAGATCGAAATACGTACGCGTAAGAGAGAGAGAGAGAGAGAGAGAGAGAGAGAGAAAGAGAGAGAGAGAGAGATAAATGCAGAAGCGTGCTCGAGATGGCTTTCGAAAGAACTCCGAGATAATAGATATTAATCCGCGACAATTTCTTATCGTTCGTATGAAATTACGAGGACTCTGAGAGATAGGGCGGGAGGAGGGTCGGGGGGAGGGGTAGCCGAGGAGGAGAAGAAGAGGGTTATGCGAGGTCGCATCAGCGCATGTGCGCGCAACTGCGCATACGCTTTTTCACTGTACGAAAAACCAAAGGCACACTTCGCGTTAACAGTGTGAGACGAATGCAAGTGTGTATGTGTGCACGTATAATACGTGTATATATAATTATGTGTACACACACACATACACACACGAAATGCGAGCGAGTTACGAAAAAAAGAGATCGATGATAATGACGATGACGATGACGACGACGACGACGATGACGATGACGATGACGATGACGATGACGATGATAAAGTGAAGGTGGAATATATGTATATATATTATATATATATTATTATATATATATATATTCGTCCGCATCATAACCAATTCTCTTTTCAAGATTCATGACATAAAGGTTGATTTATTATTATTATTACCTTTCGTCGAATCCACCGCGCCATGGGATCTTGAATACCGGCTGACAATGTAACCGAAGATCATGACGACTCCGCCGAAGATCATTGTCGCTATTAACACGATTACGGCCGAGTCCGTTCGGTATTGAAAGATTTTCCCTTGTGTGTCCTCCATCTTTCGCGAGAGGCGTGTTACAACACACAACACACAACGGTGTAGCGTGGTGTGGTGTGGGGTGGTGTTATTGGTGGTGTTATTGATGGTGGTGGTGTGGTGATCCGCGCGTTATACCGTGGAGCAGACCCACAGGTTTTTTCGATCGTTTCAATTCGTATATTAATTAATTGATCAATTAATTAATTGGTCGATCGAATGGCCGAAAGAAATAACGAAAGGTAGAGAAGGTAAGAAAGAGAGAAAGAGAGAGAGAGAGAGAGAAACGAAACGGACGAGAGCGAGCACGCGACGACGAGCGAGCACGACGAGCACGACGAGCGAGCGAGCGAACAGAACGACGACGACGAGGAGCACACGATGACGATGATAATGAATAATAATAATAATAAATAATAACAATAATAATATCGCGCACGAAAAAGAATTAACGTGGTTTATTATTCCCTTCTCATTGAACGAACACAACGCTCCTGTGACAAATGATCCGTCGAAAACGAACGAAAAAGAAAAGATATATATATGTATATACGTATATATATAGATATATATATAGATATATATATATATATATATGTATCTTCCTCGTCGCGCGACTAACTAAACTTACGTATCGTAACGTACACGCACAATGTGTAACACAACGCGGGGCGCACTATTTAACCGAAAGAGAGAGAGCACGCATACAAGCCCACGCGCACACGCACGCACGCACGCACACGTACACGTACACTCACGGAGGAGATTAATCGAAAATTAATTCTTTTTTGTTTTCTTCTTCTTCTTCTTCTTCTTTAATTTTATTTTGTACTTTCCTTTCCTTCACGACTTATATAAATTTATTCCGTAAATGTACGAGTACGGTGGTGTGGTGGTGGTGTATGAGCAAAAATTTTGAAGAAGACATAAGAAGAGAGATAGAGATAGAGATAGAGATGGAGATAGAGATAGATAGAGATAGAAGAAGAGAAGAAAAAAAAACCAGATAGTGTGTGAGAGAAAGAGAGAGAGAGAGAGAGAGAGAGAGAGAGAGAGATAGAATATGCACGATACACCACAAACACACACACGCACGACACAAACGCGCGGGCGCGCGCATACACCCCACAAGTTCACGCAAACGCAAACGCAAACGCAAACGCACACGCACACGCACACGCCGGTTTTTGAGGGAAGCTAAGAGAAACGATAGTACTCTTCTTCTCTCGCGTGGCCCACGTTCGCGCGTTCCGAAAACACGCAAGAGATCACGCAACGATCGCGGCACGATGCGTAAACCGCACGATGATGATAACCACGAAACATTCGATATCTAGACGAGCTGACATTTTTCTTTTATAACCTCTCTCTCTTTCTCTCCCTCCCTCTCTCTCTCTCTCTCTCCTCTCTTTCTTTCTTTCCTTCTCGTTCTTTCTCGATCTCCTTCTTCGTCTCTCTCTTTCTCTTTTTTAATCTCTACTTATCTCTCTCTATCTCTCTCTCTCTCTCTCTATCTCTCTCTCCCTCTCTCTCTCTTTGTCTCTTTCTTTTTCTAACTCTTTCTCTTTCTCTTACATCGCTTTATTGATAACTAGATAGTCGGATCTCGGTCGGTAAAGGTAGGGTAGATAGATAGATAGAGAGAGAAAGAAAGAATGAGTGTGTGAGAGAGAGAGAAAGAGAGGAAGAAAGAGAGAGAGAGAGAGAAAATGTTTATTATTCGTAACCTTCTTATCCTTTTTTTTACGTTCAAATATAACACAAACGTCGTTCCGACGATCTTTTAAATAATCGTTTATAACGTTCATTCGTTGAGAATATTTCCTCCAATCGAATCGAATATTATACGTCTTCCGTTTGCTCGTTTTCCTTTTTTCTTTTTTTGTGTGTTTCCTCGTTTATACTTATTCCTTCTTCTTCTTCTTTTACTTGTTATTCTTTTTCTTCTTCTTTCTCTTTCTATTTCTCTTATAGGATTTGATAATCTAACAGCGACAATATAATTTCAAACGAAACACCATAAACGGCCGGTAATATCTCACAGAAGAGAATTTTCTTTTTCGAATTAATACAAAACTACCTTCGTCCTTCTTTATTATTATAATAATTTATATCGACACGCGATATGTATATATATATATATATATGAATATATATCTTCTTAAAGAGATAAATAACCGTTTATATCCGTCGTTAACATCGGCCACTCGAATTTCACGGTTGCAATGTTAATCCTTTCTTCCTCTTCGATACCTCGCTACGATCAAAAATCCATCGATCTCTCTACGAGACGAGAATATCGAGAGAGATATACAAATTCGTGTCTACCCTTTACGTTCTTTTCTTCTTCTTCGTCTTCTTCTTTTTCTTCTTCTTCTTTTTATTATTATTCTTTTTTGCCTCTCTTTTCCTTTTCTTTTTTTTTTTCTTTTTTTTCTTTTTTTTCTTTTTTATATATAATAAAAAGAAAGATTCGCAGGTTAACACGATTGTAGAATTTAGAATCGATCTATATCGCGAGATAAAAATTTTAACGGCGGAGGAAGAGGCGGAAGAAAATAATAATAGGAAAATAGGGGGATGAGAAATAGAACGAAAAGTAAAAAGAAGAAAATGAAAATGAAACGATCCTCTGAGAGACCAAGAGTACTTGGACGATGGGAGTCGTGTCGGTCACTGGGTGCTACCTCGTTCGAACACTCGCGAGTATCGCGATACGATTACCTTCTTGCACCGCGTTACCGCGCGACTTACGTAAATTAAACGTCCAAAGCGAACTCTGGCGGTACATTCGCGAATTATATATAAACGCGAATCGATGAGAAATAGAGTGAGAGAGAGAGAGAGAGAGAGAGAGAGAGAGAGAGAGAAAGTCTGTATGATGTATGTGTGAGAGAGAGAGAGAGAGAGACAGAGAGTCTGTGTGGTGTGGTGTGTGTGAGAGAGAGAGACAGAGTCTGTGTGGTGTGTGAGAAAGAGAGAGAGAAAGAGAGAGAAAGAAAGGGCGGTTTATATAAAACAGCGATGTGTTCGTGGAATAAAGAAAACGTGTATTTGATGGAACGAAGGATCGCCGACCAGTATATATTATGGTGTCCCATAAGTTTCTTCCTCTTTTTTGATGGGAAATGAATAAACGAAACGAAAGAAAGTTAGAGGACACCCTAATACATATTATATTTAGTTCCTTGTAATCTCTCTTCTTCTTCTTCTTTTTCTTTTCCTTATCATTGTAATACCTAATCGTTAAATATGTCTCTCTCTCTCTCTCTCTCTTTCTCTCTCTTTTTTTCTATATTTTTTTGTCTATTTTTCTGTCCTTCTTTAATGTTACCCCCCACTATGATACCTCGTAAATCATCCTAGTCTATATCCTCTTCTCTTATTTCTATTTCTATTTCTCTTTCTCTTTCTCTTTCTATCTAGGGTACCTACGCACATACGCTTATTATACATATTTATGTACGTATATTATGTATGTATGTATGTATGTATGTATGTATGTATGTATGTATGTATGTATGTATGCATGTATGTATGTATGCATGTATATATGTTTTGTGTATGTATATGTGTATGGGTACATAAATAAAAGCTGTAAACACGGTGATTGTACGTACATTTAGAGATGGGACGTTATAGAAACTACACACACACACACACACACACACACATATATATATATATAAAGTTCACGGTGAAATGGATAGTAGGACTCGATCGACTTTTGGATAATTCATGGGCTAATTTCGTTAATCTTCGATTAATATTAAAACGTAATCGAGTCAAAGTCCAAATAAATTTCTCTATTAAAAATATTCATTATGCTCGTGTGGTAAGAGTTACGTATTTTGTGCGTATTTATGGTATGTACGTATCTACGTATATATATAGGATAATTCCGGAAGAGATGACCTACTTTTTTCTTTAAGTTTCAATACATTGTCAGTTTAATCGATATTCGAAAAGAAAAAAAAAAGATACATACGTATATGTATATACACACATTATATATATATATATATATATATATATGCGTGTGTGTGTGTAAAAGTAGATACTCGAAAAAAAAAATTATAATATTAAGATAAAACTGTAAAAGTAGTCGTAAATTTTCGTAAAGAAAAAGAAAGAAAAAAAAAGAAAACGAAACCCATACAAAAAATAAAAATCGTCTCGCTCATACTGCCCGTATTAGATGACCCATGATGATTCGAGAGGAGTCATGGCCCAAGTAAAAAAAAAAAATAAATAAAAAAATAAAAAAAGGAAGAAAAAAAGATTTTGTACGTAACGAGAAGAAGTATTATATTCTTCCGCTCGCATCATATAACTTCTCTACATGGATCGCGCATAAATAAGAAAGAGAAAAAAAATAGAATAGAATTGGAAAAATAGAATTAGAAAAATAGAATTCAGTCTTCTCGTTTCGACGTGTGTTACACCCTATATATAATTGTTCCCTATGTCCAAACTCGTTTAATTATCATCATGTTTTTTTTACAAATTTTCTCTCGACTCTCGGGCGATTAACATTTCGAACGATTTTCATTAAAATGGTTTCATCATAAAATGGACGACGTTTTTAGTAGTTCGAATCAGTCATCGGAATTTCTCGTACGTTCTTTCAAAACTCTCTTACGTTTTCTAATTCTTCGAACTATTACATTTCGAATGACATGCCGTTTTTTCTTCTTCTTCTTCTATTAATTAATTCTATTAATCATGTCATCACATACGAACAACCAAATGAGATTCCTTTCCTTTATCTTTCCTTCGAATCTTCTTTTCTTTTTTCTCTTTTTTACACGAGGCATATACGTACGTTGTTCTGGTTGTTGTTGTTTTTGTTGTTGTTATTATTGTCTTTGTTGTTGTTGGTGTTGTTTTTATTGTTATTCGTTTATAACCACGCACAATAGACGTTGGTCGTTAAAAATGATTAAAGGAAAGAATAAAAATTCCACTATCTCCGTGTGCAACCAAATTTAAACGTCGTAGAAAACTCAAAAGAGAGCGATATTATAATTTTACGATTGGTTTATAATTATCATTCGAAAAAAAGAATCGAGCCGCTCCTATCATTAGGATGATAATCATCAGGTGTTCACGATGACTCACTTGTTCTTTCGATGATGCTACAAAACAATATCTCGTCGTACGATCGTAAACATAATCTTTTAAATGCCGTATGTATTCTCGGAAAAAAGGTAATTGTATTTTAGTTGATCGTTAGCGAATTATGATATTTCGAAAACAAAAACCAAAACAAAAACAAAAAAATACGAGCAAAGAAAATTTTGACGAGAGCATTCGATTCGACGAATTAATTTCTTAATTAACACACTAACAATAGTTTTATTAACAATTATCATTCCTATTCGAGCCCCCTTATTTATAAAATATCTGAAATATATATATATATATATATATATATATATATATATATATATATATATATGGTATATACACACACATACGTGTACATTTAATTGCGCACGAATACATCGTACGTTTGTATGATAAAGATAAATACAAAGTATCGCATACAATTGATAATGATACGTCGTAAACTATCCAGATAATGTTTCTCGTTAAATCGTCGACTTAAATATTTTTTTTGTCGTTTCAACAACAGAGACAGCATGATTCAGGGATACCACTGGTAAGTAAGCAAATTGCATCATCGTCTCGTTCGTCGCGGTTTTAATCTTCCGCGAATTCGCGTTCGTATTCTAAGAAGAGCAACGATATGTATATACACACATATATATACATGTATGTATGACTGAATTTCCCCTCCCCGGTTTTAGATTTTTCCCATTTGATTAACAAGTATAAATCTTTCCTCGAATACTTGCGTCATTTCTACCGATTAAAATATATCGAATTTAATTCGTTCATTAATACATACATACATACATATATATATATATATATATATATATATATATATATATATATATATATATATCTCGATACTAATGATACCGATAATAGGAAGATTGGAATTTCCGACGGTCTTGTAACATTCCTTATTTTTTTCCTACGTTTTTTAATGAACGTATAAAAATCTATAAAACAAAACCAAAACCAAAAAAAAAAAAAAGAAAAAGAAAATTGTATGCGCGTGTGCGCGTTTAAGTGCGACGTCGTCACACCTGTTGCTTCTGAAGCCATTTTTGCGGTTTCTCTTTTCTTTTTAATTTTTTTTTCTTGTTCTTTTTTGTCCTTTCATAACCAATCGAAGATGGAGTTTAGTAGGTGGAGCTATAATCAGTCGATCTCATAAAAGAAGTTGACTCGTTTCTAGCGGGAAGATGAGTTGTTTTATTCAACCCGTTACTCGCCCCGTTACTTTTCCTCGTTTCGAATATCTTCGTCCTCGATTCGGTTTTCCTATGTGCACGCGCGCGCGACCACGTTTTACCGCCTGTATGAGAACGCCAGTAACGTATCAACAATTTGGGGGAGGGACGTTCGTTTCATTTTCAACAATTTTATATACATATATATATATATATATAAATATAAAATTTATATTTATAATTAATAAATGAAGAAAATGTTGTTACGTTGCACAGATTTGTAAAGATAAATGTTTACAATTAATTCGACAAGGAAATAAATTATATTAAATATTGCGTAACAATGGCGGAAAGTAAGTTGATGGTTATAAACGTTCGAGCTGGCACGTAAAAATATTCATCGAATTATTTTCATATCGCATAAACAGGGAAAGAGAGAGAGAGAGAGAGAGAGAGAGAGAGAGAGAGAGAGAGAGAAAGAAAGAAAGAGTTTCGATCGCGATGTTGTTTATTTCCAAGAATATTATTATTATTATTATTTTTATTTAGGAACTCTTTTGACGTTCGCGCGTTTACGTCACAATGGCGTCACATAAAACGTGGCGGCATATGAATGATACAAAAATATCGGTAACAATTCGTAAAAACGGACGTGAACGACAGATTTTTGCCACTTTTTCTTTCGTTTTTTTGTTTTTTTTTTTTTTTTTATTAGAACGATGCAATAACCGCGAATTATTGCGTAGTCCTGTAGATAAGTATAGAAAGAGAGAGAGAGAGAGAGAAAGAAGAAAGAAAGAAAGAAAAAATCGAGCTTATGTTTGATTGGTAGGAGTCTTCGACCCCGAGGAGATACGTACCGTTCGTATTTACAAACAAAAGTCGCGTGTTCATATACATTTACTCCACGCGCGTGCATATATATATTTTACTATATATAAATATTTTTTTTTCATACACACACACATATATATATACACATATACGTATATTTCATTGGTCAATAAATAATATCGAAATGTTCAATTAAAAGAACGCATTAGTGTTCACTGAAAATTAATTGCGATGCTATAAAGTAAATTAATTAAAAAAAAAAAAAAAAAGAAAGAAAAAAGGATTGATTTATATAGAACGATACATCGTAAAGTTAAAAAATAATTAATGTTGCCGTGTCGATCGAATTAGTGGCGTCAGAATTTTCATCAAAAAACGAAACACTATCGTTCATTGAAATATAAAAAGTATAATCATTTATTTGAATATAAATCATTGATCGACCGAATGCTTACACATCGGGAGTATTCTGATCGAATGTTTTTTTTTTTCTTTTTCCTCGAACTTAGATATTTCGAGACGTGCATGTATAATACGCTCGATGTTTCTTCCCTGGGCTGTAGGCCAATGAACCCTCAGGACAAGTTTAAAGGTCGTTTGCCCTTAAGGCATTCTCGTTTTTCGAACATGCTCTCTGTCACGTTTCTGTTTTCGTCAAATTTGATTAAAAGAAAATTAAAAAAAAAAACAAACAAACAGAGAGAAAGAGAGAGAATAAAAGAAAAAGAAATCAAGAGAGGGGTAGGGTGAAAGAAAAAGAAAGTCGTGCAAAAATAATAATAATAAAAATTATTATTATCCAGCTATGTAATAAACGTCTCATATATCTATAAATTATCGTTTTTTTATCATTGTTAATTTTAGCTTATTCTATTTTTTCCTAGTCTATTCTTTTTCTTTTTTTTTTTTTTTATATAAATATTTTCAGATCAACGAAGCGTGCGATCTTACCGATCGAGCGTAAATTTTTTCGGCGGTAATTTTGAAACGTTCGTATTTCGCGCGCATGTTCGTTCGGTTTAATTTGTAGATAAATAAATAAATGAATGAATAAAAATAAATAAAAAAATAAAAGAAACGAAAAGTGTGGGGGAGGGGGGAAAGTGGGAAACGGATTAAAATTCTCGCGAAAAATTGGCTTAAAAACTTCGACTTTGCTGACACGTCGTCGTCTCTCTCCTCTTCTCCATCTCGACGTAAGGCACTTATGTCCGAGTATTTTGTGTGTGTGTTTGTGTGTGTGTTTGTGCGTGTGTACGTGAACTTTGAAATTGGCAATGTGCCATAAGAAATGTACGCAATACTCCGAGGAAAACCAAACGCGAGTTGCGCTCGTGCTCGCGCTATCAACGCGCGTTACCGGGAAGAATAATTTTGGGAAGCTGCAACAACAAGTTCGTTTGCATGCTGCACGTTTTACTGTCACGGCGAACCTATCGAAAATTGTTTCGTCCTCGTAATTTCGAAGATCGATCGGCTAGCAAATAAATAGAAATTATCCTCGACATTGTCCCGATCGAATTTGAGGATACTAACGAGAATTTGTTCTTACCCCTCTCTTTTTTTATTTTACTTTACACTCTTATATCCTTTATTTTATTTTGTTCTCTCTTTCTCTCTCTCTCTCTCTCTCTCTCTATACATATATATATATATATCGGATCGAGTTATTTTTAAATAACCGATTGCGTAACGATTCTCCTCTCCGAACTTTATCCGTTATATCTTCCATAAGGAAGAAACGCGTCCGATGGGAAACGCAATCGTTTCGTAGGAACATAAATAAAAAAGAAAACGCTTTTTGTACGTTTTTCCGTAATCGTTTTCTTTTTTTTTTCTTTTTCTTTTTCTCTTTCATCGAACGAGTTCATATACCGGGACGTAAGAGGCGTCTCGTTTGTGGAAACGAAGGGAACGATAAAATTGACAAAAAAAAAAAAAGAAAAAATAAATCAATAAAACAGAAAAAAAAATATTAACGAGAAGAAGCGAAAACGAGAGTGTAGGGATTTACGGGGAAAAAAAAATAAAATAAAAAGAAAAAATATCGAAAGTGACAATAAACTTTGTCGCGCTCGATGAAACATCATTTACGAATTATTTCTTAAAGTTCCTGTTACGCTTTAAAAGACAAGTTTCTTGGCGAAGGATAAAGAAAAAAGGGAAGAAAAAAATGAAAGAAAAAAGTCCACTTACCACTCTCGTTGCATATCGGTGACAATTGAATCGTCATATCGGCGAAATCGGTCGCGTACGTACGCGTCAACCGATAATAATAACAATGCAGGGAAACGTTTCCTTCACAAACTCTTCCCTCCAATACTCTCTCGCGAACACTCTCGCAAAGTTAGTACGTAATAATCCTTCTTCGTTGGTGTGTACCCGTCGTCTCATCACTTTTCTCTTCCTTTTCTTTCTTTTTTATCCCTTTTTTTCGAATCAAAAACACCCCTTCCGTCCCTCTCCACGAGTGATAACAAGTAAGATCATCTTCCTCTTATTTATTTCTTCTTCTTCTTTTTTATTGCACTTCCTCCTCCTCCTCCTCCTCCTCCTTTTCGTTCTTTGTTAAATTCCGATTTAATCGTTGAACAATTAAAGGTTGATCAATAATTACTCTTCATATTTTCTTGCTCGTGCTCTTTCTTTCTTTCTTTCTTTCTTTCTTTTGCGTTTTTTTTTTCGTTTTCGAGATACCACCGAAGTCAAAACGATTTTAATTAATCTCGTTGGCTCGTGCGAAGGAAAATAAAATAAGGCGGAGTGAAACGATGATAAAAAAAAAGAGAGAAAGAGAGAGAGAGAAAAAAGGGAAAAACGAAACAGGGGAAAGAAAGGAAAAAGAAATTGAAGAGATTGTATACGCGATATATACAACGTGCTCTATCACGACCGAGCTCTGGCATCATGATACTGACTCACGAGTAACGTGTTCCCGCCGGTTTATGAAGAGCTCGTTTAGATTCGTTTGCGCATGTGTGCGGATTGAATGCAGTAACACGTGTTCCTGTATTTACATACACTCGTAAACTTAACGTCGTACGCATATATATATATGTATGTATGTATGTGTATATATATATATATATATATATATAGTCAACGCTCGTCATATAGCGTTGAATACTCGACGGACGGTTGTGCGATGATAACGGACCGATAACACACGTATATACAACTCTAATACATAACACACCAGGCGAGTTTATAGAAGGCGGAGTTTAGAACCGAGTAAAAACCCAAATAGTAATGCTATATTCCACGCGTTGTCTTGTTCGATCGTATTTACCTTACTATGATTCAGAGAGAGAGAGAAAGAGGGAGATTTACTTACGTTTCACTGATTCCATTTATCATCATGTTGGATTTTTCTTCCTTTATTTTTTATCCGAATTTCTATTTAAACGTATATATACTTAATGTATGTATATGCGTATGTGCGTTACAATTTTCATCTTATTTTTTTTTTTTGTTTGTTTGTTTGTTTTTCCGTGTACTATTATTCTGAAAACTTATTGCGTCTGGGTTATTCGTTTTTCCTTCCTCTTCTTCTTTTTTTTCTTTTTCCTTTTGCCTTCTTACCCCCATCGTCATTACGTTTTTTCTTTCTAAGAGTCACGTAAACCGAATTTCATTAATTTAATAAAAAGGATATTGATTTTGTATTTGTTCGATTATAATACAGGACTACCAGTCGTCCTTGGGATATTAATTGACCGACGACATGTATCAAATATGGCGGATAACTCTTTTTATCGGATGAGAAAAAAATATAATCTCTTAAAAAGAAAATACCGATCTATACGATCGGTTTGGAAATTTATTCATGTATTTATTTATTTTCCTTCTTTCTTTCTTTCAAATAAACCGCTTACCACGTGTCTGTATTATATATTTCTTATGTTATAATACTTTCGAAAATCATTATCATCCATTCATTCTTCTTTTTTCCCCCCCTTTTATAAATCGCGTAACATGAATTTCATTGAATTAAAAACGAAATTGATTTCAGATTATATATATGCATTGTTGCCCTCGGGGGATATTAACCGACGTGCATTAAAAGGTTAATAAAAAAAAAATAAATAAATAAATAAAATAAAATAAATAAAAAAAGGCGATATTCTAATAACGATGATTGTTCGTCCGATCGGAGGAACGTCGACTGTGTTCCTTCTTCGATGATTCTTTCGATGCAGATAATATATTATATAAGATATTAATAACTTTAATGATATTGAAAGAAAGAACTTATGTAAGAACGAAGCCGATGTTTCCTCGCGCGCGCGTCATGTTTAATAACCCTTTCGATACGGAGGAGCTGACCGCGTAGTACCAAAAGGGTTAACACCGTGAACATCGTGCTGCCATCTATCGATATAATATCGAATAACGTTGTGAACGTCGTGCTGCCATCTATCGATACAATATAGAATAACGCTGTGAAATATCGTGCTGCCATCTATCGATACAATATTGAATAACGTTGTGAATACCGTGCTGCCATCTATCGATATAATATCGAACCCGTATATAAGCTTTGAACTTAGCAATAAATAAAAACTTAATTACGATTATCGACATCGATTGTTCTCTTATATCTTTTCTTTTCTTCTTCTTCTTCGCGTACATCTACAACTTCATTATAATTAAATTTTTCGTAAATAAAATATATACGTTCTTTCTCTCTCTCTCTCTTTTTCTCTTTCTCTTTCTCTTTCTCTCTCTCCCTTGCGTTTTATTATAATGTAATTCTTTATCCCCCGATTTGATCCATGTAAATTCGATTGAATCTAAATAATAATAATAATAATAATAATAATAATAATATTACGGAGTCGTACAATAACAACAAAAAGACAAAAAAAAAAGGGAAAAATATGCCTGGACGTCAGAAAACGGGAACGAAAAGCGGAAAGGTTGGGAAAAGTCGACCGTCCTCGCCAGCTCATCGTCCGCCGTCGCACCCGCCTCCCCCTCCCCCGCCGCCACCGTCACGCCAACAACGGGGGTGAGTAATTGTATTCTACGTCAAAGCTTCATTAAATATGTCAAAGTCGGTGGGTAACTATAAAAAGCACAGTTTACGTGATATCGTGCAACGATTTCTTAAGATTTCGCGACGTCACACGTCGATTGAGGTTGTCGACGATAGAGGATTGCGTTTTAAGAAGAAGAAGAAAAAGAATCGATCTCAATCGGGAGGGAGGTAGGGAGGGGGAAAACGGAGAAAATTAATTTGCGAGATTATTCGTCGTCGTTATATCGTCGACGATCGAGATATAAAGCCGTTCCGTTATAATCCGGCGACGTATAATAAATCGAAATTTCGCGCCATATTGTGACGCGACAGTCATCTTGAATATCGACGCGAGTTCATTTCCGGTCTCTCGGTGTCTCTTTTTCGGATTATTCTGGAATTTTCAGGAAGGGCGAAGAGTATCGAACGCGCACGCGCTTATCATCTATATTTCGTGATTGCGTAACGGATTTTCAGGGAATATAGTCCCCAATATTGCCGGGAACGGTATTAGTAAGTGAAGACTCCCTCGAAACGAGAAGACGTATTTGATTTTGTGCTCCTCGCGAGAGAAGTATCAATTTATATATAACATAATAAAGATGCCACGACGTGCACGAGCAGCGGGTCCTCCACCAAGGAGGTAAGTCGACATTTTCTTTTCTTCTTATTTTTTTTTTTGTTTTTCTACGTAATCAAAGATATTTATTTGCTTGTGTAATGAAAAAAAAAAAAAAACAAAACAAAAAATCAATTATTAATTAATTGTCCGCATTGTATTTAATGTTACATCACGATCACAAGGTTTCCTTTGTGACGTAGAATGACTAAAACTTGTGATATTATTTAAGAAGTATATATATATATATGTATGTAAATACATATATATATATATATATATATTAAATTATTTTCGATGATTGTCGATATCTCTATCTGCATATATTTTATTTTCTTTGGTTTCTTTCTTTTTTTTTTTTTTTAATTTTTTTTACTATAGCGTAAGGCCAGCATCACCGACAAGAGCTGCTGCACCACCACCAAGAGCTGCAGCAGCACCGGCACCAGCGGCTCATCCTCCGGCACATGCTGCCCCAGCAACTCCAATGGTCGCTCAGCCAGCAGTTCAACAGCCATCTCTTATGGGACAAATGGCTGCTACTGCTGGAGGAGTAGCCATTGGATCGGCTGTTGGCCATACCATCGGTCATGCCGTTACTGGACTATTCAGTGGAAGTTCAAGCGAAGCAGCAGCCGCACCTGCGACAGCTCCGGTTCAAGCTCAAAGCTCGCCAGTCTCTACGCCAGTTAACGGAGCTTGCTCCTGGGAGGTCAAGCAATTCTTGGAATGTGCTCAGAATCAATCGGATCTTACTCTTTGCGATGGTTTCAATGAAGCTCTTCGTCAATGCAAAACCGCCAACAGTGAGATACTTAAATTATAATCCGTTGAAGATAATAATAATATTTTAATTGAAATTATTTTGATTTTAATGCGCGCATTTTTTACTTTTTTCTTTTCAGATATGATCTAATCTGGATTCAAACTTAATAAATTGGCAGTATGAAAATGGCGATTAGAAACATTTTAGAACAACTTCTCATATTGTTTTATCGATCGTGCAGACCCGACGATTCTATATATTATATATTAGTCTAATTGTCTGTATATCAAAGTGTTATGTATCGAATAAAACAAAATTAGTCATATACATATATAAATATATAAATATAGTCATAATTTAGGCCAAAATACAAAAATAAAATCTATTCCATTGTATTGTACCTATTTTTTGTTTTTTTTAAACGTTTTTAATTTTTAAAATTAACTTAAAAATTTTTCATGTAAGTCCGTGAGATTATTGTCAATGAATAAAACATCTTGATTTAATCGATGAGATACTGTTTTTAAACCTCCCCTCCCCTATCTTCCAAGATATAGATATTAGAAATAAATAAATTGTTGCAGACCAGACATTATAATTGTGCAATCACAAAAGAAGCCTGGAATGTTTGGCCAAGTAGCAGGAACGGCTGCAGGTGTAGCTGCGGTGAATATCATTCAATTTAGAATATATTTGAACGATTGAAATCATTGTGTTTTCAAGTTTTTTTTTTTTCTTTCTTATATCAGGGCACAGTAATCGGCGATAAAATTTCTGGTCGTAACGAACCTGCCGCATCTAGTGGATCTGATTCTGCGAGTAGTCCTTGCAAATATGAGGAAGAGCAAATGCTTGATTGTATAGAGAATCAAACGAATTTACAAGCTTGTGAATTATATAAGAAAGCGTTATTGGATTGCAAGCGCAAACATAGTACGATTTTAATGGATATACATTTGTTTTAATAGATTATTATTATCATTATTATTACTACTATAAGAAATGCCTCATTACAACATAATCCATCTCTTTACAGATATTAGATGAAGAACAAGTTTTATATATATATATACATATGTATATGTATATATATATATATATATATATATATATATATATGTCACATGTATTGAAGATCAAGAGAAAAATAATTCTAAAATTGTATTCTGTATAAATAAAGCCAAGCAAAGAATTCGTTTTATTCTATTATTAAAAAATACTTAATATTCTACTTCCTTTATATGATGTCCATTTAAAAAATTAAATATCTTTCATAAAATTACCTTATTGATAATCGATTGAAGGCAGTTTGTATTATTCTTGTAGATACACTACTACTACAACAACGACAACTACGCAAGATCGTAAAACAAATCCTGTAATAAATCCTAAAAGTTCGACCGATAATTTTCAAAGTATAGCTAGTACCGCTGCCGGGGTGGCTGCTGGTTCTGTAGTGGTAAGTAAATTTATTTGACAAAAATTGTATTCTACAGTATTGTTAACTCTTTTTTTTTTTTTTTTTTTTTATCAATGCGACAGGGTCACGTTATTGGAAATGCAATATCTAGTGGTATAAGACATGGAGGAAATTCTGTTGTGAACGCAGAATCGTCTTCGGATTATACAAATTTAAACGAGGATATATGCTCGCCCGAAATTCGACAATTCTTTGAGTGTGCCTCAAACAACGAAGACCTCGATAATTGTAAAAGCTTTCACAACACTTGGTTCGAGTGTCAAAAAAGATACAGTCGCAATCGTTCGCAAGCTTTACATTAAAATATTTCGAAAGGTGCCTCTTTGACATACCCAAAAAGAGTTTGATAATAATTCAGTTCAACCATTCGAAGGTAATGGAATAATTAATTTCTTTTATGTAATGAATAAATGGATTACAATTTTTTTTCCTTCTCTCTCTCTCTCTCTCTGTCTCTCGATAGGAGCAAATAAAGCTATTGTATTATAAGTAATAATGTGTATGTTGCAGCAATAGCAACCCTCTCCTTAATTACACCAACAATAATGATTTATGAACATATTTTATTAACTTAATGCGCATCTTGAGATGGGTTTTCTTTTGAACAAAGGGGGCAGTTAAATGTGCGAGAAAGAACATATGGTAGACTATCTTTTTTCTGTTTTTAGAACACGCATCACCATGAACCCGGCAACTGTGGCTGCCGCGATCCCCAAGCCTGCCTTCCACCAGACCACAGAGTCCTGTTGTATCAGGCCAAATTGGTTTAAATGTCTGCAACGTAGAATATAAAGAATTTATAAGATTGTTAAGGAAAAAGAAGAAAAATTATTAATGCCTTAGTATTAAACAACCCTCACCACATTCCAACATTTGAAATGTTGAAGATATGAGACATTTGAAATTTTGTTACATATACACCTCTACTACATTCACGATTTAATCTATCTATCCATCAAATATAAACAAACATACATACAAATATATATAAATGTGGTAATATGATCTTTGGAAATTATTTTTAAAAGCCTTCTCTCTTTTTTTTTTTTTTTATTACAGCGATAAAAAAAAATATAAATTCTATTGAAAATATATTTATAAAGTAAGCGGAAAACATCAATAAGATTTATGATTACATCTATGGCTGAAATAAATTAAATTGATATGAGAAAACGATTAATTAAGCTAGATAACAAACGCGATTAGAAGAGAGTGCGCGTTGCATTTTTCTTTTTTAGTCATATTAGACATATAAAATATTATTATTTCTCTCTGCAATGGAGATAAATATTATAGCAAAAAAAAAGAAACAAATTTATTTATGTTGATCGATGAATGATTTAATAATATTAGTCATAATACAAAGATGATATCGCATGCTCATGCTCGAAAAGATAAAGATTATAAAGTATGAAAAGTACATAAAAATTGATTAAGATTTGAGGTCATGCCGGTGTTTCAGAAACTATAATACAAAAGAAACCTTGTAAAAGAATTCCACCATTGAGTGGGTGAGGGTTTGACAAACAACATGTGGACCATACGCCTCAAAGGGCTGAAAAGAGTATCGTATCTTTGTTATGAGAATTTTTTTCGTGCGAATGCAAAACTAATTTGAGCAAATCGACCCCAATGCAATCAATATATAATAAATTGATAATTCGCATAATACGTGCAATGAAAAAAAAAAGCATTTTCTAGCTAACGTGACATCTATTGTGATTCACGATTTGCTCATAAAGCATATATATATTTATGTGTGTAGAGAAAATCCAGACCAACCTGTGTCTATAAAATAATACCCACGCTGGTTGAAAGCGGCTAAACACGAAATTTCTTCTTGTTAGTTTTTTCTAACATTCATTTAACCATTCGCACTTATAAATTGATATATTTAATTATTTTTTAATGACAAGGAGGAATTACTATTGCTTAAGAAAAAAAAAAAGGAAAAAAAAGGGAAAAGAAAGAAAATAGAAAAAGAAAAATCAAATTTTTACGACTAAATTTAACAAGTAGAAGGACATAATTTCATTGAATTATATAATTATGTGCTTTGTTTCTTTTTTAAATTGCTTTAATCATTAACAGTGAATATATTGGATGTTTTAATTCCTGTTATATATATATATATATATATATATATATATATGCAATGTTCTCAAAATAAAAAAAATTATTAAACTTACGGAAATGCTGCCATTGTTGCTAATTTGACGAATATTTCTCGTCGTACAGCCCTAGATACACTATAAGGTTGCGGTGGCATCAACTTGTACTTACTGCAAAAACTTGTTGGTTGTAGCAAATATTCTTGTTTTACCTCGGCAAGATCACTTTTGTTAGCTATTATTAAAACTGGTATTTTACTATCTGCGAAGTATTTCTATAAAATAATTTTTCAATTATTTATTACACTTGTATCCATATATATATATATATATATATATAAAATATTTTTATAAATACTTACAATATAAATTCGTGCAATATATTCAAATGATTTAGGATTGGCCGTATCGTAAACAAGTGCCGCAGCATCACATTGTATTTGTGTAGGTGTTAAAGCATCCTGGACATTTAATATATTAATATCCTTTAAAATTATTGTCTTCTCTTGGCCATACACATGAACGGTGTTGACAGTAATGTGAGCAGTTAAAGGTATTATCTCGTCCGTCAATTTCTAAAATAATATCTCGTAACGTAATATATCCGAACGATGGATAAAAAAATTTATTACGGATTAATAAATACAAAGTCTACCTCCAATTTAGGATCCACGAAACTTCTGCAAAGAGTCGTTTTACCGCTATTCTTTTGACCGATCACATGACACGTGTAAACGTTCCGACTGGATTGTTTCTTAGCTAAATCTAATTTTTTCTCACGAGTAACCAAAACCGCGCTCGTTTGACATTCATTATTATACATATTGTATCCAAGGTATGCCATATATTCCAATGTTTTTTTAACATTTGTAATTGTCAGCAATGCCCACTGGCACATGTACCCTTGAAATGTAATCCAGCCTTTCTCATTGGTTGGCACCGTGTGCTTATATTCGTCTCCCCACGGTGGACTCAAGCAGCGTGAAAATAATGAATCCACTTCTGGCGGTGATAAAGCGCCATCGCGATCACGATCGTGTTGCATAAATAGTAATGTTAAAAACTCTTGTCCCTTGTGTGATAACTCGGTCGTACAACCAGAAGGAACTTTCAATCTATATTACGTGAAAGAACATAACGATAAAAATTTGCTTCATAGTTATGAGGATATTTGAAATAATTTATATATATATATATATATATATATTTTTACTTACGGCGGATGTATATAATCCTTAGACATTTGTAGTTCATTGTCGTAGCCAAATTTTCTTAATACAGCCCATGTTGTTTCATTTCTTCCGCGTTGAATAAATAAGCACTGGAGATACATAAAACCTATTGAAATGAAGAATATGTTTATTTTTAAATTCTCCACCTGACAGGTAAAGGTATACTCTCGTTAAAAATTATACCTTTCATAGTTACACAACCATTACAAATTCCATCGTGAATATTCTTTGACAGCACAGCTTTCACATCTTCTAGTACTTGCGGTTGTAGCGGGGTATTAAAACACCACTGTTGAAATGCATTTAACTCCATATCATTTAACAGGCCATCGTTGTCTAAATCACATATCTGTCGGTTCAAAAAAGAAAAATAAATAAATAAATAAAAAACAAAAATTATTATTACAAAATTATAATTTCTTAAAATAATTACTTGAGATTACGCAATTAATAGAATTACTTAAATTAAATTTGAAACATATCAAGCCTGACCTTAAAAATTCTTTGTAGAGCGGTTTTACATTCTTCCGTAAGCTAAAAAGTTTGGAATCGTTAAGAATTATCTTTTATAATTCTTACGTATAACGAATAAAAAGAAAAAGTAATACCTCTTGTATATCATAATTATAAAGAGGAGTAGTTGGATGCAGGACAGCTTTTTGTGCATAATAAAATGTCTCGGACACATTTTGTAGCGTTTTGGCTGAACACTGAAACATATAGTACATTTATGTGTACATTATACTAAAAACATTAATACTCTAACAATAAGTGAAATACTTTACCTCTATACAACTTTCAATTTCAGAAAATTCCTTCATTATAGGATAAACGGCCTGCAAATGCATAAGTCCTTCATATAAATTCAAAAATCTAACGCTATTAATAAAGATATTTAAGCATACAACAAACAGACCTCGATGGTAGAATAATCGACCAAATCAATTTTGTTTCCGACTAGAACTACCGGACATCTTGTATTGGTTGAACATCGTCTGATAAGAGGTAACCAATAAGTAGCTGCCTTGTCAAGAGTATCCTCATCCTCGACCGAATAAACTACACATATTACGTGAGCCTTTTGTATCTCCTCGGCCAATTGATCATCCGTTTGTTCGGCGGCTAAACGTCAACGATCATAGATGAACACGGTGCACGACTTATCTTAGAAATCATACAAGTAATACAAATATACATTCCAATAAAAGTTTCTATATCTACCGGAATAATCGACGATGTGAGTCGGTACTTGTTCCGGCGTTACATCGGCGGGTATGGTAATCTCCTCGGCTTTACTAGGTACATCCTCGGCATATTCCTCGCTCACAAGGGACAGTATCAATGATGTTTTGCCAACGCCGCGTTCACCGATCAACAAAATTCTAACGCTACGCTTCGGTGTAACCACACGTTGCACCATCTTCGCTAATACAAATTTTAACGTCGATCCGTACACGCGGGTCTCTTACGCCGTTTAAATTTTTCCGATTGACATCTTGCTAATCAACAACTTATTAATAATACGTCCCCCCCTTAAGGCTCATAACCTATAAACGAGTCTTCGGACTCACGAGCCGTTATTATCAATACGTTTACGTAGTAGTACACTCCTCGTCTTGAATTGATTACGAGTACACAATTAACCGTACGAGATGATTCTTAACGGAACATCATTTCCTTCTTCTTCTTCTTACTCCTTTTCTTCCTCCTCCTACTCCTCTTCTTTTCCTTTCCTTTTTATCTTCGAATGAATTAATTCGCCTATTTTGTTGGTTTCTTTTTTTTTTTTTTTACGGAGGCAAATCCTTCTTCCCTCGCGTAAAAATCCTCCTCGCTGGACTCCTCTTCTCTTTCGGGCACGCACGCGAGAACGAACGCGAAGGAAAAAAAAAAGAGTCGGTTTCACCCGCGGCGACTGAACTTGCGCTTCGAGGGTGGCCGTTTCAAGGTTACGTTCTCACAACTGCCTCGAATGACAAGTATACGTATAGGATATAACGCACGTGCGCGCGACAATATCATCGTTCACACGTCGCATTCTCAACCGAGACCGGTCGGATTCGATTTCATATCTTACGAGAGAAAAAAAAGAAATGAAAGAAAAGAAAAGAAAAGAAAAGAAAAGAAAATATTTCACGACGACGACGACGACGACGACGACGATGACGACGATGACGACGACGATCTTACGTATTCTCTTCTTCAAATGTTTATTCTTAGAATTATCGGTTGATTCATCTCCCGTGCTTACTAATCGTACCTCTAAGATCTGAAATAATATTCCATTATATTATTAATTCCCCTGTTACTCTTGCTTCATTTAAAATTTATCCAACGTACGGGATTTTTAATACTTAATTATATCCCGCGATAACGATTAAATATATCGATGATGACGATTATGACGACGACGATTAGGTTATAATTATTTCATTCGATCTATATTCGTTTTATATTTCTTTGATTGACGATATACGACGAAGGAAATAATGAAAAAATTAAGAACAGTGAAAAAGATACTTCGGTTTATATGAAAGCATCGTTGGAGATATATATATATATATATATATATGTACATATGTATGTCGTATTACGTGTACGCGCATACGTACAACACACATATTATGTAATACCTACGGAAAGTCTCGAACGTATCGATACGAATTCATTTCTTCCTCTCATTGTAATATTTGCCTAATGTCATTATCATCTTACAGTGATATCAAATTTCTTCGTCGCCAATTAATAATTGTTATATAATAGATCGTAATAATTCCTTCCAATATTTGCATTCCAAGTAAAAATCGAAATAAATGCAACGCATTCGATGTGTCGATAATTTGCCACCCGAGACATCGATGTGCTCTCGTTGGATAATATTAATATTTTATTTAAATTTAAAAGGAAGTCAGAAAACAGGGATGTAATGGTTAAAATTATTCTCAGCCCCTGGCGATATTATAATGATTTTACGTCGACGACGAAGCCGTAACCTCTTGACCGACATCGACGAACAAGATCTCATTTTAAAGATGAAGTTTTTTCAATGATGGGGGCTTGCTCGAATTAAAACAAAAAAGAAAAAAAAAGGAACACTCTTTATTAAAAATCGTATAAAAAACGCTGTTACTTCGAGAATAGTTCGTGCATAAAAATAAAACTTTCTTACAAATTTCGAAAGTGTCTCCACGTTTATAAGGTTGTTCGCCATCTGTCGTTCGAAGAATGAATCCTTCAACGTCAGCGACGTGCGTGGACGAAGTACGAACTAAAATCGTAGAAAGAAGGATCGTTAACAAATCGATCGTGTCTCCTTAAACTGTTTTTTTTTTTTCCTTCGCATTCGACGCACCAATGTCACGCGTAATCTAAAATAATTCGATCGATAAGTATATATTATCAATAAACAATATTTGTTTATATGTCACTTTCGTGACGCACGAATTTTAAACATTTCGTATATTTACAATATTCCACGATCTTTCTAGAACGAGATAACGTAATGAAAGTCGATGGAAAATGTTTAATTATGAAAAGAAAAAGAAATCATTTTCAATACGTTCGGTGGAAGGATTAACATTGTTAATATATCTATATATAAGAGGTTCATTAATTGACCGCCATATTGTCGCAAAAATTCCGATTTCTTAATAGGAATGCATGAGAGTAAAGGAGTTTATTACTTCTTTGTCCTATCAGCTGATCATATGTGTGTGGGGGAGTAATTAAAAAGGTGTAGGTGTCGACATCTAGTGGTACATGTGTGAATTACATTCTCGAAAAAATGAATAATTTTTTATGCCACTAGCGCCATCTCGCGTGTCCATTTTGTACTTCCAATTTCCAAAATAATATCAGCGGACTGTATCCACTATGATATAATTAATGTGAGCGGACTGTATTTAGACGACGAACTCCACCATTGTCATGCGTTCCTATTAAAAAATCGGAATTTTTGCGACAATAAATTAGTGGTCCTTATATATATATATATATATATATATATGTATATCTATATATATATGTAAAGAAAGTATACTTTTTTTAGTCAAACTTGCCGCGTTCTGATCAGTTATTATTAGATTAAACGATAAGTCCAATCGGCACTTTTCTATGGGTTTTTGAAACTTTTATCCCATACCTATTTGACGTTTTCAAAATCTTCTCTTCATGTTATTCAACTCATCTCTCACTATCAATGCAGGTTGAGGGGACATTCTACCCTAGGTACTGCTCTTCCACATCCCTGGGAACGATTAAAAAAAAAAACCAAAAAAAAAAAGATCGGCAGTTCAAGTACAAGTACAGACAAACATAACACGATAGCGCAAAAAGATAGGTATAATTAAATAAAGATAATTAATATATATATATATATATATATAGTTAAATAGAATTAAGTAGATATAATTAAGTTATAATTAAGAAGAATTAGTCAAATAATGTGAATATTAGACTGTAATTGTCGTTTTTGTGTTTTTCAGTAAAGGTGTAAATAGTGTAAATAATGTAAATAACAGTTAAACAGCAATTAAATTTTCCGTTGTGTTTTTCAAAAAAACTTATTTAAATCTACTCTTATCCTCCAAGATATTTTTATATACCAAACGATGTTAATTCATACGGTTAACGAATTAAAAATGATTTTCTTTTATGATTAATAAACACTTTCCATAAACTTTTGTGACATTATTTTCTTCTATAAAGACAACAGAATATATCAAGGATCTATACGAACGTTAATAAAACGATAATAATTATGAAAAACTAATTACGCATCTGGCGTTTCAATCGATTTATTTCAGAATTCTACCGTGTCTAAATCTGTCCATTTAACCTTGTTATTAATTTAATATTATTGAAATATAAATAGCGATATAGAATATAAGTATTTCTTTTAATACAAAATTAATAAGAGCGTTAAGGAATTAACGTATACTTCATTATACATGTCTCGCTGGATCGGATACGCCAAAAGTAATTTAACAAAAGAACTAATTTAATGTTAAAAGTTATATACAGTGTGTTAAAAAGTACCTGAGAAATTAGATGAACGTCTACCGATATAACGAGATGGGTTAGAATATTTTCTAATGTGATTAATAACGTGATTAAATTAAGTCGTACGTGAAATTCGTTGCAATATTTACATACAGTGTGTGTGTGTGTGTGTGTGTGTCATTTCTTTAAATACAATAATGTTGTCAGAGTATTTTAAAAATGGAAAAACAAACAAATATATATATATATATATATATATATATATGTATGTATGTATGTATGTATGTATGTATGTATGTACGTAAATAATAATTGTAACTACAAATACCGTTCGTTGTTTCTTAAAATATTAAATCGTATTGCGTTTGTTATTTACACGTATAATATATATATATTTATATATTTTTTTTTCTGGTTCCTTTCTCCTTCTATTTTCTTTGTTTTTTCCCTTAGCTAAATATTTCTACGATGGATCCTCATCGCTAAGGACGTGACATATTTTGATTATTTTCGTATTCCGTATCGACGGTGTTTTCGTCGACGTATAATAACGACGACGAGCGATCGCGCTTCAATTCACGGTTTATATCCGATCGATTATAAATAATACTACCTTCGTTCGATACTACATCATCAAATCTCTTCTTTACGGCTACTTTTAACTCGTCGTAAACAAAAGATTTTTTTTGGTAAGATTTCCCGTCTCTCTTGCAATGACTCAAAACTTGCCTATAAAGGTCATTATCGTCCGTATGATTCCACGTTTGTTCACGATGTTGTCGTTGTCCTTGTCGTTGTTGTTGTTGTTGTTGTTGTTGTTGTCCTTGTTGTTCGGGTATGAATGTAAGCTTTTTAGAGATTTCACGGACCGTCGACGGCTTGACTAGATTTTCGTTGGATTCCTCGGTCGACAATGTTCCAGAACCATAACCGGAATCCTCCTTACGCGGATTTATCTTTATCGAGCGAAAAGATTCGAGAAATTTCTTTGGCGTCGTTTCATTCCTTTTAATACCATAAATCGGTCGTATCGTTGCACTTCGATTCAACTGTCATAAGAATGATAAATAATATATAATAAATAACACATATATCATTGCACATATATATAAATATATATATATGACACCACTTTTAAAATAAACGCTTTATATATATATTGAAAGTATAATAAAGATTATAAATCATTTTCGAGAATAACGACGCAACAACAACAACAACGACAATAACAACGACAAGAATCTTTCTACGTATCAATAATAATAAAACACATTTATATATATATATACATGTATCTCACATTGGTATCGATTTTATCCATGGTATTATTAATAACGACGGTTTTCAAGGAGCGTGCCCTTGGTATGATCGGTACGTCGGAGAATACATCACGATCCGTATAAGATTTCTCGCAGGATGCTCGAGTACCGCAGGATTTATTTTTATACGAATGCCTCTTCCATCCGATCAACGAACTTAAAACCCCTTTGATGGATCTCTTACGTTCGATAATCTTTTCCTCGTTGGCGTTATCGTTCCATCGTTTATTCGCGGTCGTCCATCTTTCCTTCTCTTCGACTTCGAGAAATCGGTAATAATCGGACGATGACGATGACGACGACGATCCATCGGCGATTATTTTCGTATCGTCGTAAATCTCGATATCGTTTTCAAACGTTTTCACGGATATACCAGATCGCAGATCGTTCGCGTTCGACGATCCCACGTCCTTTTTCTTTTTTCCGTTCGACGTGATCTCTCGTCGATCGTAAGACGAAAAATCGTTTCGCCTATTCGGATAATACGTTGTCGCGACGTTGATCCTCGGCAACGGGATTCTCATGAACGATCTACGGAGAAATTCCTCGTCGGCGTTTCTCTCGCGCAAAACGTTACACTTTCGAACGTTTTTCCTTTCGAAGAGAAATATCAATTTGGTCACCAAATTTTTCGGCTTTTGATCCGCGTCGATCGTCGTTGAACGACCTTCCTCCTCCTCCACCTCGTCGTCGTCGTCGTCTTTTCTCACCACGTTATTGAAATCGTCGTCGAGGGACGTACGACGAGTTTCCCCACGTTGTTTCTCGTACGGATCTATCGCGTTTCGATTTTTCTTGTTCGATCCACCGATACCGTCGTCGATCATTATCGACGTGGATTTCGTACGTTCGTTAATCGTTGACGTCATCCGTTACGGGTTTTCTCTATTGTAATCGTGAAATGCACGTGGAAATAACGCGTTGTAATTCGCAGGCACCACGAGGTTCTTTTCGAGTCGAACGTTTTATAAAATTTCGCGAGAAGAGAGAAAGAGAGAGGGAGAGACCTTCTCACCGTGAAAGTACACGGAATATAATACGGTAACGAAAAGCGAAGGGACGTAGAGGAACCTTTGGAAAATTATTTACAGGGGGATAAACATTTGGAGGTCAAATTTGTTCGACGGCGCCATACCTGTCATGGATACAGATCACGTACACATTGTTTATATTTTTATCTTCAATGTACGGACCGTTTGTTCTGAAAATCGTGTAGGTCCATTCTTTTTCATTTTTCCTTTTTTTTTTTTTTTTAAATGAGCGCATAATTTGTGATTAACTCGGCGTGAACTTCTTTTATTTGTAACCAGTTGTAAATAATTGATGTATTGAGAAGGGCCAATGGCTTTGTTCTATTTAAAATTGACCAATGAGAGAAAGAGCGCATAAGCGTGATCGATAATGCTAACCTTTAATCTTTATTTTTAATTTAATATACATGTATCTATTAAGAGCTGTTAAGATTAATAATCGTACGTAAAAGACATATCAAACGTTTCTCAATCGTTTTTATAAACAAGAAATATCTTTTCTTTTTATCTTTTTCATACGGCACAGGATATCCTGGGTTGTGTGAAATAATTTTCAAAGATATTTTGAATCGTATGCGTGTTACCGCGATTTCACAAAAATTAGATATATCTATTCGTTTTGATTTGTTATATGTGATTATTGATTGAATACGACGTAAAAGAATACGTCTTTAAATATAATTAAACGTAATAAATTTATAATAAATCTATCGTCTTTTTATCGTTGATCAAAGAAGTCGAGCGATATATCATTCGTACGTATTTTAACCTACAAACGTCTATAATGTCGTAGAAGAATAACTTTAATGTAGTTTAACTACGACGCGAGTTATTTTCGTTCTCTCCCGCCAAATTCGCTTAAAACATAACCGGGAAACATTGGTGAATCTGATCTTGATACGGTTTAAAGTATGTCTAAAAGAAAAGGTTTGACTTTGGATGAAAAGCGAGCTAGAATGCTTCAAATATTTTATGAGAGGAGAGAATTTTTCACTTTGAAGGAATTAGAAAAGATTGCGCCCAAGGAAAAGGGTATCGTCGCACAAACCGTAAAAGATGTCCTACAAACGTTATTAGATGATGGTTTAGTTAGATCGGATAAAATTGGAACTTCTATATATTTTTGGACATTTCCTGGGTGAGGAAAATTTTATTAGGCTTATTAAAACGTATAGATTATAACATTAAAAAAAAATGTATTTATATATATATATATATATATATTACCTTAGAGAGAATATAACCGCCGTAGAAAATAGGATAGCACATGCTAATAAAAGAATAGTTGAAGCCGAATTCAAGCTTCAAAAGTTAAAGGAAGAATGTATTAAGGAACAGGTAAAAAGTGATATAAAATTTTATGATTAAGTACCATAAAAATGATTACAATATTCGATAACATAATGCACAGACTGGTAGAGAGGATACGGAAGAAAGGCGTAATTTGTTACAAGAAATACAACAATTAAGGGAAAAAGAGAATGAATTGAAAAGTAACATTGCCAAACTTAGCGACGTAGATCCGGATGCGATTGCAAAAATGGCAGAGAGAGCACAGGTAAAGAAATATAAAAAATCTATCAAATATATCAGTTTTTGATAAAATAATTCAAACGATTTTGATTAGATGTTCAAAGAGGTGACCAATATATGGACGGACAATATCTTTGCTATTCAAAGTTGGTGCAAGAGAAAATTTGACATATCGGAGCAAGATCTCAATAAACAATTTAGTATCTCGGATGATTTGGATTATAAGGAGTAAAGTATATTATATTTTTTAAAGAAACAAAGATATTTATACTTTTTATATTTTTTTAATTAAAGCGAACGTATTCTTTCTCTCTCTCTCTCTCTTTTTTTTTACATATAAATCTACGTACCATTCGACAAGAATTCCTTTCAAAACATTTACCATTTCCAATGATATATATAAATCTCAAAAGTGCCATTTTCAAGAATCACGTTTTTTTTTTTGTATGGATACGCATAAGCAAGTACCTAGACATTTATTACGTTGTCACGGTTTCATAATTCGCACGTTTAGCTTTTATTTGGAGACATTTACGTCAAGAAACTTAGTATAATTGTGTGTAACATGAACGACGGTTCATGATATGTCGATACTATCGCCCTCTTTGTAATCAAGCGCAACGTAATTATTAACTAACTCGCGATCAATAGTTTTCACCTCTGGATATGAAAAAACAAACATAACCTTTAAACGTGAAAAAAAGTGTTATTGTCAGTTTGCAGTTAGAGAAATTGAAATCTAGTGGAACGTCGAAAATTATTTCCTTTTTTTTTTTGGCGGATGAAATAAATCAAAATGGAAGAAATGGATGTAAAAAATGAGGTGAAGAAGAAAGAGTGTTCGGATACGAGCTCAATGGAGGTAAGTAAAGAGGAGGCGGAATTAATTGATAATAAGGAACAAAAAAATGAAGAACTTGAGGAAGCAAATAATAAGGATGAGAAGAAGAACGGGGATGCCTTAAAGGATGATGATAATAAAAATAATCATGATGATAAAAAGGATGATGATAATAAAATTGATGAGGATGATGAAGAAAATCATGATGATAAAAATGATGATGATAATGAAAATGCTCATGGTAATGAGAATATTTGTGATAATGAAATTAATGACGATAATATGGATGATTATGATGAGGACGAAGATACCGATGAAGCAGAAGTGAAAATATTGGAGGCTTTGTTGATACAAAATCCTTATGATTACAGTAGTCATGTAGCATTGATAAAAAAGTTGGGGACAATAGGAGAACTCGAACGTCTACGTGCTGCAAGAGAAAACATGAGTTCAAAATATCCTATGAGTTCGGATTTATGGCTCGCGTGGATGCGCGATGAGATTAAATTAGCTGTGAGTGCAAAGGAAAAAGCTGATGTTGTCAAACTGTGCGGGAGAGCTGTCAAGGATTATCTTTGTAAGTTATCGTTTCGATGCCTGTACAATAATAATAATTATTACATTTAAGAATCGTTTATCGAAATTATATTTATTAGCTGTCGACATTTGGCTGGAGTATTTACAGTTTAGTATTGGAAATATGGAAAATGAGAAGGATGGGAGTAAAAAAGTTCGTCAGCTATTCGAATCTGCATTAACGTCAGTTGGATTGCATATTATCAAGGGAGCCATAATATGGGAAGCATTTAGAGAATTCGAAGCAGTATTATTTGCATTGGTAATTTAAAGAAATATAAATTCCTTTGTACCAATATGTTTTGCTATCATATACTTTGCTATCATATACTTGTTTTATTTCAAATAGATCGATCCCTCGAAAACTGCAGAAAGGAAGGAACAACTGGAACGTATTGGAAATATTTTCCGCCGGCAATTAGCGTGTCCTCTGCTCGATATGGAGAAGACACTCGAAGAGTATAAAACTTGGAGGGACGAAGAGGGCGCTCAAGCTAATATCGATGATAGTATCGTACTGGGAGGATACGAGCGTGCCTTCGCCAAACTAAATCTCCGTCTTCCTTACGAAGAAAAAATAGTATCTGCGCAAAACGAAAATGAATTGCTTGATGCATTTAAAGGATATTTGTTATACGAGAAACAACACGGGGATCCAGGTCGTGTTACGGTTTTATTTGAGAGGGCATTGGCGGAGCTTAGTCTTGAAACAAACCTTTGGTTAGATTATCTTATTTATCTCGAGAACAACATTAAGATAGAATCAATATTATGTGAAGTGTATGAAAGAGCATCAAGGAATGTTCCATGGTGTTCAACAATTTGGCAAAAATGGATTAGAGCGTTCGAGAGATGGGAGAGGCCCGTACTGGAAATTCAAATGCTATTAGAAAACGCATTAGCTATAGGTTTTCCAGCACCAGAGGATTATCGTGATCTGTGGATGAAGTATTTAGAATATTTGCGCCGTAAAACAAATAAAAATGCGAACGACAAGTTTAAACAAATTGATATTCTTCGTAATACGTTTAACAGAGCATGCGAACACTTAGCTAAAGCTTTTGGTTTGGACGGTGATCCAAATTGCTTTATTTTACAATATTGGGCAAGAACCGAAGCGATAACTGCGAATAATATGGAAAAGGCTAGATCCCTTTGGGCGGATATATTTTCTCAAGGCCATTCGGTAACTGCCTCATATTGGTTGGAATATATATCCTTAGAGAGGTAATTTATTGTTCCATCATCTATCGATCGAATTATCGATCGAGAAATTTGCGATATGATCCGTTATGGTCCTGTAATTATTTGTCTTTGAATGCAGATGTTACGGCGATACGAAACACTTGAGAAAATTATATAAAAAGGCATTGGCCATGGTCAAGGATTGGCCAGAGAGCGTGGCGAATTCGTGGTTGGATTTTGAGCGTGACAAAGGCACCATTGAACAGATAGAATTTTGCGAATGTAAGATAAAGGAAAAACTTGAAAAGGTTACGGAAGAAAGATTGAAGGCACACCAGCAGACCAATTTGCAAAACGAATTATTCGTACAATCGAAAAAGATGAACAAGAGGAAAGCTGACGATGGTGGCAAATGGAAGAACATTGGTAGTACTCCCCTTAAAATAATGAAGACGGATGAGAAGGATAAGTTAGAATTACAAAGAAGTCGTATTAACTCGGATAACGAGATGAGAGATGACAGTGAACAGATTGGCCCTGTTGTGGTACAACCCCCGCCAGGTTTCAAAACATTTGGAAACGAAAAAACAATCGATAAAAATCGTGAAATAGACGACAAGTCGACCGTATTTATCAGTAATTTGGATTACACGGCGACCGAGGACGAAGTTAGGAACGCGTTAAAACCTGCGGGACCAATAATTTCGTTTAAAATGATCAGAGATTATAAGGGACGTAGCAAAGGTTATTGCTACGTACAACTAAGCAGCGCAGTATGTTAATTGACTTTGTTTTTTTTTTTTTTTTTTTTTTTTTTAAATATATATATACATTGTAACCATCGCGATCGTCGAACGATTACAAAATATAGATTTTTTTGTTCATTTATAGGAGGCCGTCGAGAAAGCATTAACGTTGGACAGGACGCGTATAAACGGACGTCCAATGTTCGTATCGAAGTGTGATCCCAACAAGAGTACAAGGGTTTCAGGATTTAAATACAACAGTACTTTGGAAAAGAATAAGCTCTTTGTTAAAGGTACGGAGGGGGAGAAATAAAAATAAAAAGAAAATATGTAAATCGATTAAAATGACGATCTTATGATTGATATCCCGTAGGTCTACCGATGACGACGACGCAAGAAGATCTTGAAAAGATATTTAACATTTATGGTAAATTAAAGGACGTTCGTTTGGTTACTTACCGTAATGGACATTCCAAGGGATTGGCGTACGTTGAATATTTGGATGAAGGTGACGCTGCTAAGGCTCTTCTCGCAACCGACGGTATGAAAATTGGTGATAAAGAGATAAACGTTGCCATTAGTCAACCACCGGTACGTAAAAAGGGAGAAGAAATGGCTCATGTGAAGTCATTGGGTGGTAGTGCAGTAAGTAGAACAACATTTGGTTTACCTAAAACCCTGTTATCCATGGTACCGCGAAATGTTAAAATAACGAGCACTAATAATACTAATGATACCAATGAAAATTCATCCAAGAATGGTATAAAGAAGCCAAAGAGTAATCAAGATTTTCGGAATATGTTTGTTAAATAAAAAATAATCTACTGTATCATATAAAACAGTATTTTTCAATGATTATTCCAGTGCTCCGTATCATGCAGTATCCTTTCCTATATTTGAGAAAGTATAGATGTTGTTGTATAATAATAGTATAGAGCAAAATATATATAATACAAGAAGAAAATAATAGAATTCATATATATATATATATATATATATATATATAAATTATAGCAAAAGAAAGCTATTAAAAACTTTCTTCGATCTACATATGTCACTGTTATTAACTAAACTTGCAAGCATCTAATTTATGTATAGTATACATATCAAATATAATATAATAATTTCATTAAAAAAAAAAAAAAAAATATATATATATATATATATATATTGATTATTGTAATGGGTACACAGAAAATAATAAGTGTATCATGGAATTAATCAGATGAAATAATAAATATCATTAATGTATAAATGGATAAATGCGTGTGTGTGTGTGTATACACACACACACATAATGGAAAATATATGTAAGAAGATTGTGGATCATTTTCTTCTAATATATTCACTCGACGATCATTCTCAATCACACGTACATGTACACACACACACACACACAAACACAGAGGTGTTTATAAAAATTATTATATATAAAAAAAAAATCTATATGAGTTTATATAGTGGACACGATTAAAAGAGTGATATCAAAATTCTTCCATTGGTTATTACTTAAGAAATGTCTTTTAAGAAAGAAATTTCTTTTATAATAAGTACGTACAAAGTCAATAATAATAATAATAACAATAATAATAATAATAATAATAATAATAATTAATAATAATCGGTTGTGCATCATTACATTTGCAATTGTGCATTAGAGATGTGACATTTCTTATGTCTCGGCGGAGCGACAGGTGGTATATCAGGTGTTAGAAGTCTCCTTTGCAAAAGCCATTTTTTGGCTCTACCAGCGTGATAATAGTACGCGTAAAGCAGTGCCAATGCAGCTAGCACCACCAAAAGGCACGTACCAGCGATGATAATACTGAATAACCATGAGTGCGCTGATATTGGTATAGATGTTGGTTCTTCCTTCTCCGTTGACGATTTACGATCATCCTTGGGTGTACTTTCCGTTGGTAATATTGGAAGATCCGGTAACGATAACGTTTCGTTGTCACCTATGGCGATATCGGCACACGCACGGAATTCCTCTTGTGGTCCGCATCCAACGGCTCCTAATGCACAATAATAATATTTTCCCCTATCATTATTTTAATCGTGCGTTCGCCCCATCTTTTAGTTTATTATCCACTTGCAATCTCTCTCTCTCTCTGTCTCACAATGTTACAGCGAGCTTAGGGACGCGAAAAGAATGTATAACGAGTGGTATTGCCGAAATGACGAGAGTTTGTAATATGGCGATGAAAATTTCGTCACGATATATATATATATATAAATCAAATTATTGTTATTATACTTTCCGTAATGATATTTCATAATCAACGCTTATAATATTTATGCAAAAGTCGTATGTATATCATAAGTGTCGAAAGTACTTACATACACATACATACATACATACACATACATACATACATACACATACATACATACATACACATATATATATATATATAATATATATGTATATATATATATATGTGTGTGTCAAGATGTTTGCCTTCTTATTTACTAATATCATTCATTCGTTACTTCTCACTTTAGGTTCTAAGATTTCGATATAATATACCTGTCCCATTTCCACAATCGCCCCAATTATTTCCAGCTATATATCGCCATTGGAAAACGCATTGTTTGCAAGTCAATCCCTCTGGCAATTTGTAATAACCTTCGAAGACCCTGTTACCAGGACCTGGATAATATCTTGCGGTACGATTTTCACCACGTAGAAGATACTTGTCCAAACAATCCTGGGTGACTTCCTTGTTGCGATAGATCATAGGACACGTGCGAAATTCAAAATAGCCATGATGATTCGCTGTTAACTCGACACGCACCGGTATAACGGAACCAGTACGATATCTTCTTACGATCACCCCGTTCCCATACTTTCCACCGGTTTCGTGCAAACGTGGCTGATAACAAAAACGAGAAAAAATATATATATATATATTTTTTTTTCTTCTTATCTCATCGGTCAAGTTCACAAAAAAAAAAAAAAGGAAAATAAAAAGAACGAAAGATCTAAGGAGAGATAATGACGTACGGTAGATGAGTCCCAAGGATCTCCGCAAATTCCACATTTTCCATTATTACGTTGCCACTGTCTGGTGAAGCCGCCGCAATAACACTCGTGATCATTGTAATCATGAGGAGTGTCGAAACCATATCTCCACATGGACGCCCTCGAAGGTGGTTCTATCAGTCTTCCATGTGCCGATACACGTCTTACGACTAATGTCAAAATGCAAACCGATGCAAAAATCACGAAACGCATCTTTTAAGCGCAAGGTGGCCTCTAAAAGAGAGGGAAGTAAAGAGAAAAAAAAGAAGACCCAATTTTCTTTTTCGTTTTCTTTTTTTGTTTTTTTTTTTTCTTTTTTTTGGTTTTGTATCGGTAAGATTTTGTGTATTGATAAAAATTACATAGATATTTCTATTAATTTTTCTTTTTTTGTGTATCTTTTTTTTTTGTTTTTGTTTTTATTATAACGTTCAATGTTATTCAGCGAACCAGTTATGAGAAGATAAAGGGAGAATTCTACAGACCGGTTATCGTATGGGCAGTCTATATACGTATGTGTATGTATACACACACACACACACATATATATCAGCTTATCTGAACAAGGAGTAAAAGTAAAAGTGTCTGCGTTGCGAAATACCATTGTTATAAAGTATATTATCTATTAAAAATTTTTTATTATTATTTTTCTTTCATATATACACATATTAGATATATTTATTATTTCTCTTTTCTCTTCTTCTTCTCATTACTATGCTCAAAACGAAATTTTTTCTATGATTTTTAGGAATTCTTTATCTGTACATTGATAATAATATTTGTCTAGATGGATCATATTTTGCCGAATGAAATAGAACGATCAACATATATAAATATATATATATAAGATAGCACGTTATTCAGGTATATATATTTATATATATATATTTATATGTACTGTTTTATTATTTATAAATATTCTCATCTATTATAGGATGTTCCAACAAATTTTAAACAAGTACTGTCAATCGTTCCGAAGAATTTAATGAATCATCGCTACTTTCGAAGATCGATTACGATCGACAAAATTATTCAAAATCTTATAAAATATGTATTAAATCCGTCCCGAGGAGTATTCCAAGAATTATTCGAACAAAAAACTTATAAATATCTATTACAATCTAGGTATAAAGAAAATTCCTAAAACGAAGAGGATATTATTTGATCGTTCGAAAAAAGTAAATGTATCAAAAATCCTAAGAGAATCTACAAAGAACATTATATATATATGCGTGTGTGTGTGTGTGTGTGTGTGTGTGTGTGTGTGTGTGTGTGTGTGTGTGTGTGTGTGTGTGTATGTATTTCGGTGATTCTATTCGATTTAATATCGTGCATTAGTGTGTATTGTCCTGTGTGTGTATGTCCTGTACGCGTGCGTGCGCGTCTAGATCTCTTTCACTGAATCATTAGATCACTGGATGGTACATCTGACACGTGCTTTATTTCTCATAAAGTAAAAAAAGAAAAGAAAAAAAAAATAGAGAACAAATACACACACACACACACACACGCATATTATATATATATATATATATATACATATGTATAAACACGTACACACATATTAAAAAACATAGATCACCGTTATGATATAACGTCGTTGTTAACTATAGTATAGTAGATAAAAATGACAGCGAACGTACCGTGTCTTTAAGATCGAATCGAGGGCCCTGCTACTTTCTCGCGACACTGTTAGCCCTCGCATCGGCAAACGGTGAATCAGAGGAGTCCAGTCGAAGTGACAAGGAAAAGGGAGACCCCACTGACTACGACGACGGTACCACGAAACAGGAAACCGGTCGGTCGGTCGGTCGGTCGGTCGTTGGTCGGTCGTTGGTCGGTCGATGACGACTACGACGACTGAAAACTTAAACTTTGCCGTTCCCGAGAGAGTTCTTCTATGCAGCTTGGAGGGAGGACATCTCTCTTTCGTGCTAAAGAACGAACGGACACGTATAACGTTCGATGTTACATTAAAGAGTAGGTCATTAGAACAACGCGCGGCGTTCGGCTCGTATTCACGGCATAACTCTGCTCTCTGGGCTCACCACGTTCCACGAGTTGAACGGAAGGAGAAAGAGAAAGAGAGAGAGAGAGGAGGAGGAGGAGGAGGAGGAGGAGGAGAGGGAGAGAAAGGAGAGAGAGAGAGAGAAAGGAGAGACATCGATGCTTGCAAATACCTGTGTCTCTTGCTCGTTATATGTCGAGCGAAAACTTCAAGTTCGATGTTCGCTTCGATTAACCAAACTTCTTCTCTTTAATCCTCCTCCTCCTCCTCCTCCTCCTCCTCTTCTTCCTCTTCCTCCATTTTTTTTTTTATACCGTTTCTCTTCTCTTCCATTTTGTGTTTAATCGAAAAATATTGAAATTTATATTTCTTCCTCGTTTCGCGGAGACTCCTCGAACGGAGGAGGCTTGGTTTTTGAAATAATCGTCGTCTTCGTTTGTTATTCTTGTTTTGTATCTATTTTTATTTACTTTATTTACTTTATTTATTTAGTTTTTTACCATCGAAAGTCGCACTGCGATAAGTAATAAAGACCAAGTTTCATCAAAAGTTATTCTTTGTAAAAAAAAGAAAAAGTGTTTCACGCGAATGGAATCATTTTTAGAAATTCATTCCTCCATTGTCTTGTGCCTCTAATTATTATCGACTTTTTTCTTTTTGTTAAATTAATTCTCATGGCGCAAGTCAATCGTCTATTGAACGTGTTGCATAGACTAACAAAATTATATAACAATATTGGTAGGATTATTAACATTTGTTTTTTTCTCTCTTTTTCTTTCTTTTTTTTCTTTTTTTTTTTTTTATATGTAACGTATGATATAACACGTCGTTTTTAGATTTAGATAGGCATAGACGAAGTTAGTCTAATTGTTAATTAATTTCTTTTTGTTGCTTTTATAATAATAGTAATAATATATATAATATAATAGTAATAATAATGTAATAATCATCATGAATATTAATCATTGTGAATATTAAATACTTTCTCTCTCTAAAAACAAAAAAAGAAAAAACATTATGTTATACATAAATGTGATAAGACAATTGTCCTTTTATTATCAATTAATATTCATGTAATATATTTATATATTAAGAAAATAGATATATGGTGGGACGTATTCTGTTAGAATATATTTCGAGCAAATTAATATACTTTCCCATAACGGTGAAGTAAATTATGCGGAAAGTAAGTACCGTTTAACGATGACTGTCATCGTCTTCGTCGTCGTCGTCGTCGTCGTCGTTGTTGTTGTTGTTGTTGTTGTTGAAAAGGTATTAAATTGTCGGGAACGAAAGGAAATTTCTTTGTGTCGATGTACCAAAACGCTTACGCTTTCTGATCGGCATTCTTTTAGAATCTATTTAACGGATGAACACGTTCGTTCTATTCATTGCTAATAAATTTAAATTGTGATGATAACTTTGAGAGAGAGAGAGAAAGAGAGAGATTAGATTCTAGTCTCGTTCCATTAATTCTGTACTTCCGTGCTTTCACCGTATTCGTTCAAGCTTTGTCTCGTGATAACTCAACGAGAAAATTGTTAAAGCATGGAAGAAAGCAAAAAGGGAGGAAACAAAACAAAACAAATAAATAAATAAATAAATAAAAATAAATAATAGTATTTTAAACGTGGTATACGACCAAAGTTATTCGTGGGATCTATCATTCGATCGATTTTAAAATGCACTCGTGCGTTTTCAACTATTAACTTTCATATCTATTCTCTTTTCAAATGGCCATGAAGAGACTATGATCTCAGTTAGCCATTATATTTATATATATATATGTGTGTGTGTGTGTGTGTATGTACAATGTATGAATATTTATTCTTACGATTCTCGTACGTAAGCCACGACTTTATACTTTCAATCGAACGAAGGAGACGTTTGCGTTCAGTGAGATAAAAAAAGAAAAAAAGAGAAAGAAAGAAAGAAAAGAGAAAAACAATAACGCAGACTGTTTCATTCTATGTGTGTAGTTGTTGTTACTTGTCCTTTTTCAGATTTACTCCAGTGAATCAACCGGATGATGATTGCTTTTTATATGCGATAGTAATAAGAGTTGCGTGAATCTTATTTACATAGGGTTTAGTAAACTGCACAAAGCAATATCAATTTGATTCACTTATAATCTATGGGCTCTGTGTTACTTTCGTTCTTCCCTTTTTTTTTTCCCTCCTATAATTTAATTTAAAGAATTTCATTTACAATTAAATCTGGTAAAGCCGAATTTTTATATATATATATATATATATATATATATATATATATATATATGTGTGTATGAGTGTAATTAAAAGTTGTTAAGATGTTCATTGAAATACCGAAGTTTCTTTTATAGTAAAAGACTAAACGAAGGTCTGCGACCTCGAATGCGTTTAAAGGTCATACTTTTAATCACGGCCATTCTAACCGGTATTTTGCTGCATTTATCTACGGGAGAGAGAAAGAGAGAGAGAGAGAGAGGGGGGGCTTACTTTATCTAGGTAAATGTTTAATAATAGATGATGCGAACATTTATTTACTTTATTTCATTTGTTTCTGTTCATGATAATTTTTAAACACTAAATAGACAGGATCTATTTACTACGGAGATAACAATTTATTATAATATGAATATATATATATATATATATGTATGTATATATATATGTATGTATGTATATATATATGTATGTATATATATATGTAATAAATATCTAAAAAGATACAGTTTTCGTTTCGTTGATGATTCGTATGAGTATATATATATAAATTTGTAAACAATCATACATACAATAATTGTATATAATATAATTGAGAAACTTAATGTTTGTACATCTAATAACAAATATGATTTTAATTGAATTATGAAAATTGTGAAATAGTATTGATTGTATAGAAATGATATAAAGAAAACAAAAGAGGTAAAAATATATGTAATATTTTACTTCATTAATTTAATATATCATAAACCATAAAATTATTCAAAATGGATAAATCATTAAGCATAAGATTTTTAAATAAATATCTCATTATGTAGATGTCATACATAGGTAAATACGAAACATGCAGTGAAATATTCTATTAATATCAACAGCTATAAAAGTATAAATAATTATTGAAGGACGATTACATAAGAAGCATTATTATATTAAATTTATATATTGGATTATGTGCAAATCATATCATTGGTCGTGAAAGAAAGAATACCAATTAGCCAATATTATACTGTCCTTCAATAAATTAAAAATTGATACGTTCCTTTTAGGATGCTAACACATTAATAAATATACTTAAAATGTTTAAATACATAGATTAAATTTTAAATATGATATGTTCTATATAAACTATCTATGCAAAAAAGGATAGATAATATTCATGCACCTACTCTTTGCAAAGGAAAGATTAGATTGCTAATTGACCAAAGTTTTGGCATGCTATAAATGTGTTCCAGACCATTTTTCTCTTAATTTATATATTATAATATTTTTAACACACAAATATATATATATGTGTGTTAAATAAAATTACATACATATTTACGTTCATATAATTTTGTTTTATCTATTTTTTATTGCATATCAAATGATTAAATAAATATTATATTCATGAATGTTAAATGATCAATGAATCACAATAAATATATGTCCAAAGTATAATTAAAATTGAATTATAAATGCATGTAACTTTAAATTATCTGTATAAATTATGTTAATACATATTAAATGAAGATATATATATATCCAAATGAAAAACTATTAAGTTGATCGTTAATTTCGATACATTTATTATTTAATAATATTAAAAAAAAAATTGATTTTATTATTTTCATTCTAATTGAAATAATAACGAGATCTTTTATTTCTAATCGCGATGTAAAACAATCTTAAAGATTTGAGATGATCAGAGTATTTCTTATTCAAAATTAATTAATATTGACTTAGAGGAGTTTTAAAGTAGCTTTATTAAGACATTGTCGTCGCTTAATGTAATCAGAAATGATATTTTTTGTTTTATGGAAGTCTAATCTAGTTTCTAATACGAAAAAAATATTTTACAATCGTAATAATAATAATAATAATAATATTAATAATAATAATAATAATCTTAAATAAAATGATCAGTTTTGCTCTATAGATATATACCATTGAAAACATTTTCAGTTTGGATAATATATAATCTAACGATCGAGTACTAAAAAATACTATTATCGTATTGATTATATCAATAAATAACATGCATATATATCTTATATGAGAAATATAGTATACATATAATAATAATAATACAGATTTCACATTATATAACATAGTATACATATTTAGATAAATGCACAACTATGTTGATAAGGCAATATTAAACCTTTCGTATTTTTGTACAATACTCTTTTTTTTTTTTTTGCGAGTTGTACTGATCCTATTGTTTCGAACACATTTAATTCACATACTTTAGGAAATGAAAATATTATGGAAAATAATATGTCATAATCTATAGTATAATAATATTTCTAGATGAAAGTAGTATTGAACGGTGTTATCAGAACGAATATTTAATCAGTGCACGTTTTAAAAGTTTTTGAAACAAAAAAATATAGATATATTTGTGCGTGTTCTTGGTGGTATTTATAGTCAATTGTTTTTTCTTTTTTTTCTTTTTTCTTTTTTCTTCTTTTTTTTCTTCCTTTTGTTTTTTAATATCATTATTGAACATAACAGTATAACCATATATATCTACTATGATATACTATCAATAGTTTCTAAAACATATTAATACATAAAAGTAAATGAACCCACTATTAATATTTCATTAAAGACCTTCCAAACTTGAATGCATGAGCATATACATTGGCCCCAATGCCATAAATTTATGGCACATATTACATCTTTTTTTATCACTTGATCCCATCTTATTCATAAACCAATTATCAAGATTTAAGTAGTGCTTTGAAGATTGTTATTAAAGAAGAAACTTGCAGGATTCATAAATTTACGTATTCTAACACTTGTATTTAAATTATTGTTAAGAATAAAAGTGATACTTAAGATTAAAGGATCAAAAAATTGGAAAATGAGACAAACGTAAGATTTGTTCTCTGATTAAAATGAAAGTACTTTTATGTATCACTTTTATTCTCCTCTGGTTATGTAAATTTTTATTTTTATTCTTTGAAGGAACAATTGACGCATTATATATCATAAAGCTGAAACATTTGAACGAATACTGCATTTATACTACCAGATATTAATCGTATTCGTATTCGAATTCATATGGAACGAAGAATGCGACGTTTCGTAGGAAATAAAAATTATTAAGGATATTTACGACATTTGTATAAGTAAATTTAAGTTCTTAGATGCTTAATCTTATTTCGGATAAAGAAGGTTAAGGAAAATATAGAGACATAGGATTTATCTAATCGAAATAAGATCGTTTGTCAATTATTTCTAAATGATAAGTAAGAAATTAATGAGAGATACGCCGATAGTCGTTTATAAAATTATTTTTCTTACTTTGACTGAGACGTCTTCTGTCCCACGATTTTGTCACGAAGTACATTGAAATTACCGTGTACTTGAGAAATCTGGGCCTTTAGAGAATTGGCAAGTTCCTTTTGCAACTGTTGGACTTCCAAAATTTCTTGACGAAGATTTTGATAATCTTTCGTAACTTGATGCACGGAACGTAGCAAACGAACTACTGATATCTGTTAAGGGTAAAACAATCGAAGGAATAATTTTTAATTTAATATCTTTTGAAAATTTTACGTTGTTCTACTTAGTTCCGTAATATTATACCTCGCTATTTGGATCTTCGAATTCTTTCTCGAAGGCGTCTATTTGCCAAGCGATCATATCCAATTTTCCGTCAGCCTTCTGAACCTAAAGCCGTGAACGAAAATTTACTATCACTTGTCGTTTATATCGAGAAACGTTACAAATTTGAGACTCGCCGAGAAAAATGTACGATTTAAGGAATAAAACTTACGCTCTGTTCGAGATTGACAAAAGCATTTTCCATGTTTTCTTTTCGAAATAATAAATACCTTTGTCAAAAGAGAACGTACGGTTCACGAAAGATATCTTTGTGTCACCTTACAACTTTAAAATCAATTATTATATACCTCTATCCCGAGAATTTTGAATAGCGAGATAAAAAGGCAGTTATAAATAATCGATTCTAATGGCTTACACAAGATGGCAGAATAGTACGAGCTTAAAAAATAAAAAAAGAGTTAAGATAACGTATCGACCTCGAATCGTCGATAAATCTCTTAAATTCATATATTTAGTACTTGAAAGACGAGGTCGCTAGTGTGTCGTATAGTAAAAAAACAAATTCAAGAAATTTCGATATTGTTTCCAAACGACATTTATTTGCCATAGAAAAGATAGAATCGTATAATTTCTTTTTTTGATTTTTTTTTTTTTTTGATGCGAAGTAAATAAGTACGATTACTTCGTAAAGTTCTGCATTATTTTAATCGTTGTTAAATAACGCGGCTTATATTTGGCGCATGCGCGCGCGAACAATTAATCGCATGGTGGCGCTATCGTCACCGATCAATCTCGAGAAGAGGATTTCGATGTTTGCATGTGCGCAGTTTGCTGCTAGCTCGTCCCCTTTTACGTGTACGTCCTGTTATAATCGTTATTTTAACGAAGGATTAGTGCGATATTCTGCACCGACATCGGTCGTTTCGCAAACCCGATCGAGGATATTCACGTAATAATATACGAAGGCAAAAGGGAAGAATAAAGAAGACGGAAAAATGACTATCATCACGAAAGCAATCAGCGAGAAGAAGGGATCAGAGAAAATGGAGCAGCCATTGTTTGTAGAAGAAACTACTGCGGTTAGCATGTTTATCTTGACATTTGATAGCGGTATCGTTCACATATCCACATTTTATTTTAATTAATCCCTTTTTTTATTTTTTTCTTTGTCTTTTTTATTATTATTATTAGTAGTAATAGAACTAATCTTCTGTTTATTATGGAGTTATCTTAAAAATTTTGTATAATTACTTCCAATGAGTATTTTTTTGTTTTTTATATACAATATATGTGTGTGTAGATGTACGTATATATATATATCATCATTATACATTGATAAGTTTTATCTTAAAGGAAGTTATATATATATATACATACACACACATATATATATATATAACTTCCTTTTATTTATATATATATAATTGCGCGCGCATACGTATACTCCCATGTAATATATGGTTTGACCTATATTACCTCTGTATGAGAGATTATTAATAACAGATTTCGTTCGATAATATTTTATCCATTATGTAAAAGAAACAAAAAAAAAACAAAAAAGAAAAGAAGAGAAAAATTGTATTTTCTTTATATCATATAGGATTCTACAAAAACTGATCCTGAGGCGCAAGTCCAGAAACCAGAATTGAGTAGACATTACTTTGTCGCACGCAGAAATATTCATAGAATTCATGTGACTGCTACGTTCTCCTTGTTCCTTATTGCATTGATGATATTAATAATTGGTGTAATAGGCGGTCTTTACATATATATACAATATGCCAGAGCACAAATACATAGATTCCGTACTGGGTGGTATAGCATTCCGTATGATAAGGCACCATATGGCGGTGATACTATGCATCAGGCAATCATAGCCGACTCAAATTTATTCAAGAGTCTAGCTAGGGCCTCAGAACAAGAAGCAATGGATCTCGAAAGAAATGTTGACAATAATATTAAGAGTTTTCTTAAGGAACGATTTGAAATTGATCTTGAAAATGAACATTATGAGAAGATTGATGTGCCAGATTTTCGTGGCGGTCGTCAAGGACGTTTTATACACGATTTTAACATTGTAAGCTACAGAGTAGTTATTTTTCTTAAAAGGATAATGTTTTTCTGTCATGTAGTATTTTTTTTTTGTTTTTTTTTCCCCAGAATAAAACTGGAATTATAGATATCGATGGTCGTTGCTGTTTCGTTATGCCATTGAATCGTCAACGAGTTTTACCACCACACAATCTGTACGATCTTCTTAGAAAAATGTTTAATGGTAATAAAATGTTATCATGTAACAATAATAGGATATATTATCTTGAGATTAGAGATTTATCTTTTAATATTTATTATACCAAATATATCAGGTTATTATGAAGTGGATACAGATATTGTACGCGAAACTATGAAAGTTGTTACTCCACCTATCACCGATATGTCCACTGTGGGAACATACATCGCTCGTGAATGCCAAAATTTGCCAACATATATGTTGAAAAAAGTGAATCCTACCGGTGAGTTGACATAGATTTATGCTCTCTCTCTCTCTCTCTCTCTCTCTCTCTCTCTCTCTCTCTCTCTCTCTCTCTCTCTTAGAAATTTACTAGATAAAAGTATTATATATCTGTATAATATATAACAAATATTTATTATAATTCTTAACAAATTTCAGTAGTTAAAAGAAGTGCATCCAACGGTATTTTTGCACAGTTCGCTGGCAAAAATATCGTAGAAGTTGATATTTTGAACCTGAACGAATTCCACAAGTAAACGCAGAAGGAATTTACATTTTTTAGGCAATTAAGACTCAGTAGATTGATGTAAACAAAAAAAAAAAGGTTATGTAATACCCGGAACATATAGGTGACTATACCGATTTCTTTTATCAATATAACTTTTATTATTTATATAACACATTGTTATAATTTACTTTCTATTATTTTTCTCTTTAACATTTTTCATTACAAAACAAATTGTCCATTTCATACTTTTCAGATGTAAGTCTACTTTTCAACACCATTATGTCTTTCCACAACATTTATCTTCTTGATCCTGGATAGTAGTCATCATTTATATTCCACATTGATATATAATGTGGATAATTAAATGTCATACAGTAACCGGTTAATATTAGATGTGCAATAGAATTTGAAGAAAAATTAATAGGCTACATTCTTTTTATAAGCTTATATCCATGTCGAACAGATAGTTAATTTTAATAGGAGAGTTTGTTGGTGATAAATATTTATCACATTTGTTAAACAATGTGATTATGTTTTTAATTAAATCTTGTAAAAAGGATGTGTCTATTATATTTAAATTAAAACATTATTATTACCGCATGGGAAATTGTGTTAAACGGATAGTAATCACCTTATACCTTTTTTCTGTAATATATATATATATATATACATATATATTACATTATCTTATATATTTTCTTCGTATTAAAAAAAATGATATATGCAATGGTTATATAATATCTTTTCATATATTAACGAACGAAGCTTGCTCTTACTTTAAATAGATACATATCATCAGATTTTACAGTTGGATAGAAGGAATAACTTTTCCTCAATTGGAATCGCTAAATTTTCAAGGTAAATAAAATAATAGATGTGAGTCGAAATTGATAAAGTTATTTAAATAACTTTTATATCAAATATAAAATATATTTACTCTTTATTCTGTTTCAATTAAAATATTCAATATATATCAATGATATATATATTTGTATATATATATATATATATATATGCTTTTTTTTTATTAGCGTGTTATATATATATACTCTGACAATGCAATATATTTCTTATCATTTATTATTTTTGTAGGCCTATTTTTAAACAATATTAAATCTTTGTTAGGTAAATTTTAATCTCTAAAGTTCATTCTATATTTCAAAATATTAGCTGAAAACTTATATTTAAAAAGAAAAATAAAAAAAAAAGATACAAATAAAAATGTGTAGAAAAAAATGAACGTATTGCATTCCATGCATTTAAATATTTGGTATATATATAGTAGGAATACGTGTGTACCTTTAATATTTAAATTAAATGTCTAAAACTGTCTGGCTATATGTATATATATACGTATATTATATATATATACAGAATATACGTGTATTATATATGATATTATATATAATACAGAATATTTAGAAAACCATGAATAATGATCATTTTTAAAAGCAAAAAAATGGCTTTGATTGATATGAGCTCCAATGTTGGCTCTAAATAATAATTTATCTTTCTTCTGCTGAAAATAATAGAGAGAAAGAATTTAGTATTTAGAAATTTAACTTCACGGGAACGTATATTGTGTATCTTACTGCATGTGTAGTAAGATAGTGTATATTATATATTAATAATTTTTAGAATTAAGTGGAAATATGAGATTATATATTTGCACTATAATTTTGATAATATTATTATTTTATTTATTTATCCTTTGTTTTCTTTTTTGTTATAAAAGGCTTACACGTGGTAATTATAATTGTTTCAAATTTGTCACAATTAGGAAATGTGTACCTTCTAATATATTTAATTTTTTGGGAGTCTCTCTAGGATTTGATTTTTATATTTTACACACAGTTTCTTCTATTTTATGCTGTTATGTTATCTATTATTATTATTATTATTATTATTATTATTAATAGATATATTGTTTCAATTATAAATACATATATAAAATTTGTAAAATTGTATGCAAGATATATTGTAAGATCATACAAAAATAAAACGTATACATATACAAGTGAAATGTAATTTATATTACATTGTCCATTGTATGGCAAGAATTATAAATTACATTTGAAGAGAAGAGAAATTTATAATTGAAAGGAAGAATTTTAAGACAGAAACAGAAAAATTCGTAATAGAAAATACGCAATTTAGTTAATAGATATACTTTAATAAAATGAACGACATTCCATTTATTTACAAGATGTAAAATATCAAATTTCTAAATCAACTAGATGTCAAGTAGAATTACCGTGCGTCGTATCAACTATTGCCTTTTGTCTAAGCGTATAGAGTTTCTTAACCCATTTATCAAAACGTGCGTCTTGATCGAGCATTATCTGAAAGTAACGTTATAATGAAATAATTATTTATCCTCATATTATTTACTTAAAAAAAAATATAGAAGAAAATACGTTTTCTTACCGAAGGATGGAATATACTTTCCGGTACGGCGCTTATATCCGCCACCGTAGGAATTTGAATAGTATCGGCGCTAATGTCAATGACAATATTTTTAAATTTGCTTTCTTTCGTATGCGCCGACGAAGTGAATTGTTTAGGAGTAAATCCTTCAGAATTTATTTCTTCTAGAATGCTCTCCTTGATGCGTGGTTCAATTAAAAAGTCATCTGAAGAGAGATTTGTAGAAGATAAATGTATATACGAGAAGCACGTTTGATCTTTGGGAGGATAATTTTCGCACGATTTCATCATTCAATATTGATACGAGAGATCGTTTAATCCTGTCCTCTCAATGATAACAAAATTATACCTTTCGTTATGGGATTATTCGATTTCTCGAGTATAGGTTTAACGGTAGACTGCGAACTGCTAGAACGACTTCTAGATTTCTCTCTAGAATTGGATCTCATTTTCCTTTTGCTACGATCGGAAGAATGCGATCTACGAGTACGAGAACGATAGCGACGTTTCTCTCTATCGCCGGAATTGCTTCTGCCGGCTTTGTAGTTTTTCGAATTTCTATCTCTACCTCTGCTCCTCGAGTGAGAACGATGTCGGCGTTTTGACTTCGAATGTTTCGACGATCTCTTACGATAAGGCGACGATTCGCTGCTGTCCGAACTGGTGGATCTACGGGAATACAATTCGAATGAAAGTTATTTATCAAATTTACATTTATATTAATTAAACATTGTTCTTTATTTATAGCATATATATATATATATATATATATTTCATATAACGTCTACTGACTAACCTAGACTTTCTGCTATGTTTCCTTCTGTATCTGCTGCTATAATCGGAATCCGAATCACTCGAGTATCTTGCCATAATTAATAATTACACGTCTATTAGAAAATTATTTCGAAATTATATTTACGAACTAATTTATACCATTAAACCTATACAACCGAATAAACAAATTTTTTTGAACACAATCGTTATCGTGGATTGTCAATGGGATTATTAAACGTAGCACCTCGTGGCGATACTAGCGCTACGAATAATATATATATATATATATATATATATAACGATTTACGTATCGTTGTACGATTTAGTTATCGTTTAGACAATCCTAGTTCTAATCAACTAACTACATTAAATCGTTCAGACGAAGATTCCAACGTTAGGACAACAACGTTGGACTCGATCAAATATTAAAGCGATTTATTCAACTTTATCGGAGTATAACAGGAACTGTACTGCGCGTTTGAATTACGAATATGTTTTATCGAGCATCGTCGAAGAAGATTTCTACGTAATCTAAAGATTAGAAGGTAACTCTAACTCGGTCGACACAACGAACAAGTAGACTCATCGAACTACCACCTTTTGGCACTTTCTTACAAATTACTTCTTCTTTACACGCATCACATATACATATAATTAGTTTCGTTTAGAATAAAATACTAAAGCAAAATAATCATCGTCCCATAAATGTAAACGTATTCGTATATCAATTAGATCGTTTTTAGGTTATGTTTTTCTTGATTCGTTTTTCGAGAGAGAAATTTTTCTCGTTTTTTTTTTCTTTTTTTTTCTTTTTTTTTCTTTACGATTCATCGATCGTAATATGTTCGAAGAATAACACTCGCAGGCGTCGTCGCGTTTTTAATGAAAACGATAACAACGACGATCGATCGATCGAATCAAAAGCATGTCGTCAATTGACGTTAGTCGCGATGAACGAATAATGTGAGTGTGTAAGAATTCGTAAAAATTGGAATATCATTTTCGGGCACAAATACATTAATGTATTATAATTAGGTTCGAAAAGAAATGTAAAGTGAGAATATATCTTGAAAGGTTGCGAACACACACATATAGTGTGTGTGTGTGTGTGTGTGTGTGTGTGTGTGTGTGTGTGTGTGTGTGTGTGTGTGTGTGTGTGTGTGTGTGTGCATACACGCGTAAAAATAGATGGGATGTAAATACAAATATGCTTTCAAGTTATAAAATAGTTGACTGACAGGTTACATTAGCATCGACCATATCATATATATATATATATATATATATATATATACATCGCTGTTGCTGCTACTCGTAGGCGAGTATAAGTATATAAAGTAGGTACAGAGTTGAGCCATGGGTTTGATCCGTTTGACGGTGTGACTTCCGTGATAATACCGATAGAGTAGAAGCCGTCAGGTAAGTTGTCTTGTATCAACCAACCAACCAACCAACCAACGAGAGAGAGAGAGAGAAGGAAGGATCACGGCAATGTGCCGGGCAAGTGCAATCGTTCTATCAAAATGTAAATTAGATTTCCGCGTTCGCTGACGGGACGGGAAGGAACGGAATGGAACGGAACGGAATGGAATGGAATGAAACGGAACGTTACGAGATGGAACAGGATGGAACGAGAGGGGATGGAACGAGATAGTGGCAGAGGAGAGGGGAGGGGAATGTTTCTTCTCTACCGATGCACAACGGCAAAATCATCAATTAATCATATTAAACTAGACGAACGGGTATGCGTACTCCCTCCGCCCCCCTTATATACCATCTCTTCTTGTAAGGCCCCGCGTGTTAACGTAAATAAGAAGAAAATGGAGGAGCGACAAATTATCCGGGATTCTTCGCGCGGCGGGAAATTTAAGGGAGGGGGAATAAGAAAAAAAAAGAAAAGAAAAATAAGGAGAAAAAGAAAATTGCATTAGCGAAACGATTATTATATTGCGTCGTGTTATCGAGGAAGAAGAAGAAGAAGAAGAGGAAGAAGAGGAGGAGGAAGAAGAAGAAAACGAAAAAAAATTAATTGGTATTTTTAGCCAACTCCGTTTGCAGTTAACTACTCTTTATACTGTCGTCCAAACGTTACGCGAAAAGGAGAGCCGCGAGATCGAAAGAAAAAGAAATTAAAAGAAATAAAGAAAAAAATAAAATTTTTGATTTACCTTGCGAGTAGCAGAGGGTGGCGAGGGGGTTGGGGCGGAGTGAGGGGGCTGGTTATTGCAGGAGAAGTAATGAAATAAATCGTAGAAAGACGAGTCGCTTCGTTTAATCGTAATCAATAATATATCTCGTTTATTACTTCTAAAAATTATATGGCTTCTCGATATGGTGGTGGTGGTGGTGGCGGCGGTGGTGATGGTGATGGTGGTGGTGGTGGTGGTGATGATGATGGGAGGGAGGCTGCGGTTTTTATTTCAATCCTTAATTTGCTCTTTTTCCTCATTTCTTTTCATTTCCTTTTCATTTCATTTCCTTTCACATTTTTAATCTCTTAAAAACTTTGAATCATCATCGTTTAAATCCCTTTTATATTTTAGTTTTCTACAATATTAATAATATTAATATTAATAATAATAATAATAATAATAATAATAATAATAATAATAATAATATTAATAATTAAATAATAATAATAATAATATCATCGAATTGGAGCGAGAGAAGCCAAATTTTAGATGATGATGGATGCTGTGCGCGAGGTAACTCTACCCATTTTCATTTATTTTTTCTTGTTTATTTCTTCCTTTTTCTTTTTTTTTTTTTCTTTTATCGTTTTGTTTCTTTCTCGCATATTATTTCTCGGATATACATAACTTACATATGTAGTTATAATAATATCGTATCTTTCTCTCTCTGTGTCTCTGTGTGTATATCTCTATATATTTAACTATCCGTCTAAATCTCTTTCTCTTCCTTCCTTTTCTATTTTTTCTTCTTCTTTCTTCCCACCTGATCCTTCGATTTTTTAAGCGTAAAAAGAGGAAAGCGTATCATTTTACCGGTCGACGAAGAAAAGAAGAAGAAGAAGGAATTTATGTGTCATATATAAATATATATATATATATATATATAAATATATATATATATATATATATATATATATGTATATATATATATGTGGGTGTATATATATGTTATATATATATAAAAGAAAATATAGTGGCATCGAAAACAGCTGCATTTTCTTTCGAGTTGAAAGAGGAAGAAATGAATAATAATAA
>OU426872.1:960443-962943 GCA_911387685.1 Dolichovespula media
CCAACCCGGACCCCTCTTCCCCTTCTTCTTTTTTTTCTTCCTCTTCTTCATCTTCCTCTTCTTACCGTCCAGCAAATCAGGCTTTTTACTTTGACTAATGGTGCCGGCGACGTTTGTCTTTTTTGAGGTTGCTTTTTCAATGTTCTTACCGATGCTCCTAGCCGTGGTTAGGAGCTCCACCTCCTCTTCCTCATCCTCCTCATCCTCGTCCTCTCCCTCATCCTTCTCCTCGTGGGTGGCGTTGTTGGTGCTGTTGCTCTTGCCGTTGCCGTTGGTGGATGCTGCCGCCGCTTGCACATCCAACGTCACGTCGTCCTCGCCCGTCAAGGCCGCCCCCGCCCCCGCCACCGCCGCCGCCGCCGCCGCCGCCGTCGTCGTAGTCGTCGCCTCGATGGTGGTGATGGCCGTTGTTGCAGTCACGTTACTCCCCCCCCTCGTAGACGAATCTTCCGTATTTACCTCCAACAACAACAACGTCCCATCTCCTCCTATCCGTGATTTTTTCTTCTTCGACGCGGAGGACAACGCCTTTTCTCTCCTGCATGCCTCCTCCTCCTCCTCGTTGGCAGCACCCTCGCACGACGTTCTCTTCGATTCAGGAGAGGAAGTCTCCGAGTTCAATGTAATCCCGGTAACGGACGACGCCGCGTCCCTTTCCTCCGGCAATTGACACTGCGGACCGACTTTCTCCCCGGGTCTACACCGACGTTTTCTCTTCTTACGTTTTTTACGTTTGCGACATCTAAACCTATCCCTACCGTCCTTCTCCTGGGCCGGAAGATTGGGACAGATCGTTTGCAGCTGTTGTTGCTGTTGTTGTTGCTGATTCTGTTGATGTTGCTGATTTTGTTGTTGGTGTTGTTGTTGATGCTGATGATGCTGCTGCTGCTGCTGCTGTTGCTGCTGTTGACTGAGTTCACCCTGATGATGCTGTTGTTGTTGTTGTTGCTGTTGTTGTTGTTGTTGTTGTTGTTGTTGTTGTTGTTCCTGGTGATGACGATGCTGTTGCCGATGTGAATGGCTACCGTGGCGATGCCGTACGTTGTGCTCGGCGCCTAACATTCTCCTTTGCAGTGCCTCGACTCGATCGGGCGGGGCAACCTGCGTCAACACCCTAGCGTACGCCGACAATCTTCCAAGTGTATGACCCTTTGCCTGTACCCTCCTCGGCTGTCCACGACGATTTAATCCGAGGTAAAGTGTCTTTTTCCCGGTCGACCATCTAACCGAGCTGTACGTGTTGTAGTTGTGCTGTTCCAACGTCTCGTTGAACACGCAGTCCTCCGTATACTCTCTCTGCAAAAACATCAGAATGCGTCACAAGGATTGTTTTATCGTTCAACTTTGTTCTCGCAAATGATTACGTTTCTTATTTTTTCTTTTCTCTTTTCTTTTTCGCTTGTTCTCTTTCTTATTATTTTCTCGTAAAATAGATTTTCTTTCTTCCCTTTGCTTTTCTTTTCCTCGCTCCATCCCCGACCCCGACCCCCCTTACATAACTCTACCTTCCGGCATAATGTGGTCGTTCCTTCGACTTCCATGCGTTGCGTTAAACGAAGTTTAAATACGCGATCGAATGGGTGTGGGGGACAGGGACTGGGATAGGGATAGGGATAGGGGGTAGGAATGGGCAGAGGTAAGGGTAAATTTAAATTGAAACTTTTCCTCGTCAAAACCAATTACACGTTAAACCAATCCAACCCAACCCAACCCAACCCAACGTCGGTAGCACTTAGAGCGGATCTTGGGTACCTACGCGATTGGCCAATAACGATCATCTTAATTTATGAAAGCAGAAGTTTTCTCTGCTTTTTACGACTACTCCTATGCAAATGATCGTAAAAGCATGCACCGGGGTACGAACACGCTCGTGCGTATAAACGCACGCGTACATATATATATATATATATATATATACACATATACAGGCGCGGGTTCTCTAATCAGGTTGATATCTTCCATGTGAAATATTAAAATTCTGTATTCCACGATGAAAAAAGTAGACAATTTTGCCGCGAGTGAATGAGCGAATGAGCGAGTGAGTTAGTGTGTGCTCGCGCGAGCGTCATGTGAAATTGGACGAGACAGGATAGAGAGAGAAAGAGAGAGAGAGAGAGAGAGAGAGAGAGAGAGAGAGGGAGAGAGAGAGAGAGAGAGAGTGTTTAGAATAAAATTAGGTAGTCCGGTGGAACGAACGAACGACGTTGGCTCTCGAAGGCTCTTATGTTAGCAAGCGAAATAAGTTCAACGTGATATCTAATATCACATTGTGCAATTTACTGGCTTACCTTGCCAAGGTTCTAGCCACAAGCGTGTTTTACATCTCTCTTTCTTTCTCTTTTTCTTTTTTTCCCTCTCTTTATACTTGAAACTATAATTTGCTATACCGGCATGATAATGAAGGGTCATTAGAAACATTGTGTTCGTGTCCAACCCGTTACTTTTCCTTCCTTCCTTCCTTCCTTCCTTCCTTCTGACCTTACGAACGTGGAAGGGAATA
>OU426872.1:967943-980443 GCA_911387685.1 Dolichovespula media
TAGAGTGGTTAACAACAATCCCGATAACAATTAGGAATGTTGAAAGTGTGCTTTCGTGATCGTACACTATCGCTAAAATGTTTTATACGCCGGGGTTGGCCGGTATAATAGTCTCAGATAACTTTTGTCGATACTGCAATAATAATAATAGTAATAACAACGACAACAACAACAACAACAACAACAACAACAACAACAACAACAACAATAATAATAATAATAATAATAATAAATGTTTAACGGGGAACACGTCGATGTCTCGTTTGCGGCAAGCTTTTAAGACGTTAAACCTTTTAGAGGTCGCGCGCGCGAGCGCGCGGACTTGGAGGAGAGTGGGTGGGTGGGGGTGGGGGTGGGGGAGGGAATAAAACGAGAATAACGAGGGGAATGTAATGCCGTGCGGATTCTCCGTTTAGAAATGATTCGTTTGAGTTGACATGCCTTTGAACGAAGTGCGCAAGCATGAACTGTTAAGCGTTGCTATTTATTGCAACGAGAGAACCGTCACAAACCTTATACCCTTAAGAGGTTAAAACGTCGACACTCGACACTAACTTCCTAACGAGTCTCTCTCTCTCTCACTCCCTCTCTTTCCCCTCCTCTTTGTCGTTTCAAGCAGAACAAAACATAAAACGGTAAGAGAAGAAAACGATTGTAGTAAAACAGGACCGCTTGAAAGTAAACGAGGAACACACAACATCGTGTTCCACGTAAAACCATCGGTCTCTCTCTCTCTCTCTCTCTCTCTCTCTCTCTCTCTCTCTCTCTCTCTCTCTCTCTCTCACTTGACTCGTTAAAAGGAATCGCGCTATTTTCTTAGAGAGGTCAAAGTCAACCAATTCTCTTACTCTCTCTTTCTCTCTTTCTTCTTCTTCTTCTTCTTTCTCCTTCTCTTTCTCTTTCTATTTTACACACCTCCTTGCGTCATAATTCCAGCTATTACCGCTTTCCCAGAGGCATCTCACTCGATCAATCCATCCTTAGCAACCCTCTCCCCCCCATCCCTCTCCCCCATCCCTCGCCAACATCCCTGACCATCATCACGCGCATGAGCACTCTTTAACATCGATGACCCTTTTTAAATGATATTTCGCAACCCCGACCTGTGTGTGACTGTCCGTCTGTCCGTCCATCCGTCCATCTGTCTGTCTGTCTGTCTGTCTGTCTGTCTGTCTGTCTTTCTCTCTTTCTTTTCTGTTCGTTTGTCCGTCGGCAGCCTTTTACCGCGACTATTAGCTCGTTTCAAATCGTAAGTGATAGTGAGGCTAGTGTTATTTACGACTATAAAGAGTAAGCCGCGAATAGTGATAAACTGGTACTTGACCAGACCAGGATGGCGGGCGGGCGGGGGTGGGGGGTGGATAGGAGGAGGAGGAGGAGGAGGAATAGGGGAATAGGCGAGGGAAACATTTCATTAACTTCAAAAAACGCGAGGAATAATTTTTTCCGAGAGTCGTTGGACTCTATCACGATTATCGTGATATCGATTGATACGTCGATAGTTAGCGATCGATTTTACGAAAAGGATGAGTGATTTTTGTTCTCCTCTCTCCCTAGTTTCTTTTGTCTTTTATTTTACTTTTTTTTTTCTTCGAAGAGGCATATAAATTTGTCGAACGAATAATGAAAATTTCGGACAAGGAGGAGGAGGAGGAGGAGGAGGAGGAGGAGGAGGAGGTGGAGGAGGTGGAGGTGGAGGAGGGGAAAAATTTAACTGCATATCGGAGGGAACGATTTTAATGTATATAGTTGAAGAAAGAACAATATGTGTATATATATATATATATATATGTATATGTATATATGTATATATGTATATGTATTTATGTATATGCATATATATACGTACACATATACGTATATGTACGTATACCTAAGGTAGGCTCTCTCTAGGATAGGATCAAATTCTTTTCATATTTAACAACCGTACAGCCGGCGGCCGTTCCATTCTCACGCCATTAACGAGGTATATAATCAAGTATATGGTAATAATTAGAGGGAAGGTATGCAATAACGAATGAATTATAAAATCTCTCCCCAGCCTTTGTCGTCGTCGTCGTCGTCGTCGTCGTCGTCGTCATTGTTGTTGTTGTCGTCGTTATTGTCGTCAGTGATTATTATACCCGTAGAGGAGTCGAAAGAATTTTTGCTGAAAGGGTCTAATCGAGTTGGTTTCCCGTTAAACGGATTATACGAATGAAATGTTTATCTCGACTATGAAGAATAAGTGTAAGAGAGTTGGAATAAGAAATGGTAAAGTGGTAAGGGGAAAATGGAAGAGCCGGAAGAGAAAAGGAAAAAGGAAAAAGAAAAGAAAGGAATAGAAAATAAAAAAGAATAAGAAAGCAACGCGTTAGCAGCTTCGCTCCTCATTCCGCAGCTCGTATATATATGTATATATGTGTGTGAGTGTGTGTATATATATATATATATATATATATAGATAGATAAGCGAGAAGCAAATTAGAGATATACGATCGGTCATTGGCAAATGAAATGACACGGAGATTAAAAGGATTTACGGGTGCCTAATCGTTCAGTGCCGATAGAGGTTACCGACAAACAGCCGGCTATTAGAGAGACAGAGACAGAGACAGAGACAGAGACACAGACAGAGACAGAGAGGAGAGAACTAATCGAATTAGCAAATTAATAGCTTATAGGCTTGCTTTGGAAGCAGGATTACATAGGGGAATATATACATACATATATATATATATATATATATATATATATACTATACTATACTATATACACGCGCCAGGGCAATAACCGTAAATCATTGGATTTGATTTGGTAAATCGATTTATTATCTCCGCCATTAAGCGCGATTAGGATCGAAAGGCTTAAAATCCGTGAAACTTCTCGAGATAGGACGGTCGATGATAATCGATGAACGAAGAAAGGTTATGCGATCTATAGATTACTGGATACGTGTATGTAATCTACCTGTATCTGATATAGGAATCGATAGGAGAAGGAAGAAGAAGGAGAAGAAAAAGAAATAAGAAAATGAAGAAGAAAAAAAAAATCAAATTCTAAGTATATATATATATATATATATATATATATATATATATATATCAGGTTGGGGAAAAAGAAATACATTACTTTTACGTGAACGTGAATGAACAAATAATGGATATCTTTTTCCCCAAACTAAGTGATATAACAATGATATTGCAATAATAATAATATAGCAATAATAATATAATAGATATATTATTTAGTACGGTATATCGTAATTATATATATATATATATATAAATGTATATATGTATGTATACACAAAGGTCCAACATTAAACCTTTTGGGTTTCGTTCGTCGACAAAAGTAGGTGTTAAAATATTCATCGACATATATACTTTCTCTCTCTCTCTTTTTTTTTTTCTTTTCAAGAGTTGAAACCCCATTTTACGATGATATACATTGATTGTTCGAGTTATACGTTAACACCAAAAGAGGATTTTCGGGATGATATAGCCGACGTCGGGCGTATCTGTCCTGTCCTGTCCTGGCCTCTACTGTCCCGTATGTATTTTACTTTCTTCCTGACGTCGAGAAAAGGTACCGCACTCGTAAACCAAGCGAAAATACGATGTCAGTGTCTTTCATACAAGAATACATACACACACATAAATATATATATATATATATATATATATATATATATATATACATATATTTATATACACGTACATACATGCATAATACATACATAGATATATATATATATACACGTATATCGTTTGCTACCTTCAGTGGTGCTTCTTTCGATCCTGTTTTTATATTCATCATGTATATATATATATATATATTTTGGTCCTTTTTTTAGATCACTCGACCGATCGAGAATATTCTTAGCTTCAAATCGATTTATCAAAGAATTTCAAATCCGATCCAAGCTAATAATCGAAGGGAAAGGCCAACTATATAGAGATCCCATTGTAATCTTTTGGTTTATCGATCGCGATGGGACTGTTCGAATGATACGATTATAAAAACGGAATTATACTTTACGACTGTGTACGGTCGGCCGATGTAAAAGAGAGAGAGGGAGGGAGGGAGAGAGGAAGAGGGAGAAAAAGATCATTTGAGAACCCCCATGAGGGTTTCGAGTTATGGCATCGGCCAGTTGACCACGTAGAGACATCAGACTCTTTTGAAATTATTTAGTGGGCATTCCTTCAACGCCCACTCCCTCTGTAGCCACGAGCCAGTCACAAATTCTTGTTGTTGTCTTATTCACCGCGCCTTTTCTCTCTCTCTCTCTCTCTCTTTTTCTACACATACACACGTACACACACACACACATATATTTTTCTGTCTCTTTCCTTTCAGTGAACCGAACCCATCGAACTCAGTTTTTGACTCTTTCGAATCGAGAGATAATTTTCTTCTACCATTTTATCTCTCTCTCTCTCTCTCTCTCTCTCTCTCTTCTAACACTGGCTCGGCCAAAAGTTATTTACTCGACGTACATTAAAAAAAAAAAAAAAAGAAAAAAGAACCAACATCCTTCTTCTTTTTTCTTTTCTTTGAAGATTGCTTTCGTTTCTTCCCTTCCTCTTCCCCCCCTCCCCCTCCCCCTCCCCCTCCCCCAACCACCGCTTCTCTCGATCGTAAAAAATGCGAGATCTAGGAATTTAATATCCTTCGTCGAGACCCCCCCTCCCTGTTTAGTTTGTAGGTACTTTTAGGATATAAAACCTTCGTGTGACAGAATCGTTTTGGATTTAGCTAAAAAAAAAAAAAAAGAAAAAAAAAAAAAAAAATTAAAAAAAAATTATTCCGCCGTTTCGGAATCGAACATTCGGAACATCGTGAAAAATTGCTACGTCCTTTCGTTTTTTTGTCTTCTTCTCCTCCTCCTCCTCCTCCTCGATCATCCAACCCCCGTCGACGTTTTGATGCATCGCAGGGATCTACGATGTTAATCGCATCGACCTAAACGTCGCTACTTATATACCGTGAGGGAGAACTTGGAAAACGCATAAATCTTTTACCAATGAAATGAAATGAAATGAAATGAAATGAAATGAAATGGAATGAATTTTGTCCGTGGAAAAAGGAAGGAGGAGAGAGGGAAGGAAAAGAAAAATACAAAAGATCAGAGACAGGAAAAGGGTTTTTCATTCAGGTTCAAAACGATCGTACGACGAGTTACTTCAAACAAACAAACTCTTTTCGAGCTCTTCAAACAGACAAACCCGTTTATAACCCCACCCACCCCTTCCCCGTACCGTCCCTCCTCTCCTCCTCCTCCTCCTCCTCCTCCTCCTTTACAACGAGAATGGACGACGATGGTAGACGAAGTTATTATTGATCAATCGTTCGTCGTGTTTTATGTCATGATTAATTTACACTTGTATTTATATTCGATTATTAATAAAATAAGCCGAGTTAAGGAAACAGGGAAAATCAGAAAGAAGAAGAAGAAGAAGAAGAAGAAGAAGAAGAAGAAGAAGAAGAGAAAAAAGAAAAATTGAAAAAAAAAAAGAAAATCGGAGAGAAAGAAGATACGCTAAATATTTCGTTCAAATAGAACCAAAGCACAGACCTCGATGGGAATTAATTTTATCATTGCTTGATGGTTGGAATTTTGGAAAAAGAAGGAAAGAAAGAAAGAGAGAGAGAGAGAGAGAGAGAGAGAGAGAGATCGAGAAGGGAACAAAGGAAATAAAAAATAAAAAAAAAAAAAACAAATAATAATAATAAAAAGGAAGAACGTCGTATCGAGGGTGAAAATAAGAGAAGCCCCGTTTCAATAAGTAAACGACGACACCTCCCCCCTCCACCTCCCCTCCACCCCCAAATGAAAAAGATCGATCGACACTTGGTCTCGTATTACCACAAATGCGATCCCTCCCATTTGGTGTAATCTCTCCCTTTACCTATTTCCGTTCGCGGCAGCAGCTTTTTCTTTCTTTCTTCCATTTTTTTTTACCTCCCTCCCTTCCTTCTTTTTCTTTTTCTCCCTATCTCCTCTCTCTCTCTCTCTCTCTCTCTCTCTCTCTCTCTCTCTCTCTCTTTCTTTTTTTGCTTCTAATTTTTTTGTTCTTTTTCTTCCCTCCCCCTTTCCGAAGTAGTGAAAAAAAAGAAAAAGAAGTTTAGAAAAGCGATCGGGGACAGGGATTTTCCATTGGCGAGTTATTACCCCCATGGGATGTTCACACATGGTCTTTTATGGAGACGAGACACGTAAGGATCCATCGATTGGTTTCTCTCTCTCTCTCTCTCTCTCTCTCTCTCTCTTTCACTTACATACACACACACACACACTCTCTTTTTCTCTCTGTCTCTCTCTCTCTCTCTCTCTCTCTCTGTTTCTCTTTCACTTACATACAAACACACTCTCTTTTACTCTCTCTCTTTCTCTGTCTCTCTTTCACTTACATACAAACACACTCTCTTTTACTCTCTGTCTCTCTTTCTGTCTTTCTCTCTCTCTCTCTCTCTCTCTCTCTCTCTCTCTTTCTGTCACTGTCTCTGTTTGTCTGTCTCTGTCAATCCAGTGTCTGATCTGGTCTCTCTCTCTCTCTCTCTCTCTCTCTCTTTTTTTTCAGAGAAGGAGATTCAACTGGAATGGAGTGGGTGGTGGGGGGGGGGGGGTCGGCCGAGCTAACGGAGGGGAATTGGAGGGTGGGTGGGAGGGAGGGAGGGAGGGAATGAGTGAGTGAGAGATTCAATGGGAACTAGTCGAACCAAAAAATTCTAATATTTATGTGACACCTTCGAAATGATAAAAGAAGAGGAGATAGAGACAGAGATAGAGAGATAGAGATAGTAAGATAGAGAGATAGAGATAGAGCCAATTAAACTTGAAAGTCAGCCGAAAACTATGGAAAACAACCCCCCGCTGTTGTTTGACGCGTCATTGAATCGTCTAAGCCCTAACCTGACCCCTCTTCTCTCTCTCTCTCTCTCTCTCTCTCTCTCTCTCCCCTCTATTCGCTCTAGCACCCACCCATTTCAGATTTAAGGGCCCATCCTTCCTTCCTTCTTTTCTTTCTTTCTTTTTTTATTTTTTTTTGGTTTTCTACTACTCTCTCCTTCTCTTTCTTTCTTTCTTTCTTTCTTTCTTTCTATCTTTTTTTTTGGTTGTTTTCCCTTTCTTTCCTCCACTTCTTCATCCCGAAAGTCAGAAAATGAAGTTATCCTCACCCCTCCTGACCTATCGTGACTCCCCTATCCTCACCCTCACCCTCACCCTCACCCTCACCCACAATCCCTTTTTTCACTTTGCCCGTCTCAGCTTCAGCTTCTTCTTCTTTCTCCTCTTCGTACTCTCTACGGACATGGCGTATTGTATTTCTCGAAAAAAAAAAAATACACTTGTCATCGAGGACATAGGGAGAGGGGAGGAGGAGGAGGAGGAGGAGGAGGTCGTCCGATAAATGAGAAGGACAAAAAATAAAAAAAAAATAAAAAAATAAGAAGAAAGAATCCATTGACTTTGTTATATGTATATATAAATATATACATATTATATATCTATATATAAATATATACATATTATATATCTATATATAAATATATACATATTATATATCTATATATAAATATATACATATTATATATCTATATATAAATATATACATATATTTATCTATGCACGCGTACGCGTACGTGTATTTATATGTATTATTCGTATTATGTATACGTTCATTATACATATTATGTATAAGTCAATGGGCAGAAGTTCACTTTTTTTGTGTGTGTGTGTGTGTGTTTGTGGGGGGGGGTGGTGGTTGGATGAGTTTCTTTTTTTTTTGTAAATCAATTATCACTTTCTCTCTCTCTCTCTCTCTCTCTCCTTATCTATCTATCTATCTATCTATCTATCTATCTATCACTCTTTCTCTTTTTAGGCTCCAATTATGTTCCTTTTTGTTTCCTTTCTTTCCTTTTCTTCTCTTCAACTACTTTTAAACTCTTCTTTACGTACGGAACAACGTTAAGGCTCGTCTGAAAGAGAACCGATTTGGTTTTCTTTTTTTTAAACGACGCGATCGCGTCGCGATAAATTACCGATATAGTGAGAGAGAGAGACAGAGAGAGAGAGAGAGAGAGAGAGAGAGAGAGAGAGAGAGAGACGACGACGACGACGACGACGACGACGATGACCTTCGCCAGGTACCGAGGAAAGGGTCACGCGATATAAGAAAGAAAGAAAGAAAGAAAGAAAGAGCAGGGTAAAAGGAAAGAACAAAATAAAAGATAAAATTGAATAGAACGAAGAGATCGTCGCCGTACGTTCAAAGTCGTTAATCGCAAAAGTTAGAGAAAACGAGATATATACCATCGTGCTTTCTCCCAATCTCCCTTAGTCACCCCCCAGTCACCTATCCCTCGTCCCCTCATCCTTTCATTCCCTCTCTCTCTCTCTCTCTCTCTCTCTCTCTCTCTCTCTCTCCGACCATCATCCAATATCCTTTTTCTACCTTCTATCTCTCTCTCTCTCTCTCTCTCTCTCTCTCTCTCTCTCTTTCTCCCCACCTGACCCACCCCAATAATCTTTGTTTTTTCCCTCCGTTGTTAATGTTCTCACTCCGCAGTGATTATCGCAACGTTCAACGTCGCTCGAGTTAGTCGTCCGAGGTTTATCGCGTATCCTTTGATATTTATTCGAGGCATCTCGTTTTATTGGGTACCTATGTACGCATACATACATATATACATACATATATACATAGATACATACATACATACATAGATACACGCATGCATACATAAGTGGAGAATCGAAAGTCGTCGTTGTCGTTGTTGTCGTCGTTGTCGTCGTTGTCGTCGTCGTTGTTGTCGTCTTCGAAGCACATGGGGCTAAAAGTTTCTTCCTTCTTCGTTCGTTCAGGTTCAGTCGTTCGTCCGTTCGTTCGTTCGTTCACGTTCGTTCAGTCGTTCGTTCGTTCGTTCGTTCGTTCGTTCGTTCGTTCGTTCGTTCGTTCGTTCGGTGCCGGCTCAAGCTTGTTAAACAACGTTTCCCTATCTCCAAGTTCTTTAATTTATATACGTCTACTTCCTCCTCGCGATAAACTCCAGGGCACTCAGGGGTCTCAGGGAAATCACGGATCATCAAGGGACACAGTACTAACCAGGTCTATTTATCGATCGAGTGGGTGGATTTAACTGCTCATGTTCTTTGACCATCCTTTCGGTTCCACTTCTTCGAACTTTCACTTTCTCTTTCTATATATACAATATATATATATATATATATATATATATATATATATATATATATACACAAACACACACACACACATATGTATGCATCTATTATTACGAATGTATTTGTACGTGTATAACATGTATGTATTTACGTGTGTATTACACTCATGTATTAACGTGTGTATTACACGTATGTATTTACGTGTGTATTACACGTATGTATTTACGTGTGTATTATATGTATGTATTTATGTATGTATTTATGTATGTTCATATGTTTGTATGATGTATGTATTTATGTGTGTGTGTGTGTGTGTGTGTGTGTGTATATATATATATATATGTATGTATGTATGTATGTATTCTTTCTTTCTTTCTCTTTTTCTTGAAGTAGAAAAAAGAAAGTATAAATGAAAGAAGAGTGCCATTAAATGGACACGTTGTGTGACATGCGAATTAACACGATCATTTCAAGGTTTATCTAAAGGGATACCAATTTAATGGTACTAATTTCGTTTTCTTTTTTTTTTTTTTTCTATCAAATCTATCGAATTTGACAGATACAGCGGTCATTCGTGTTTTAAGACAAGGCGATCGCGAATCGATTTCTTCTTCTTCTTCTTCTTCATCTTTTTTTCTTTTTTCATTTCATTTTATTTTTACATACCTGTGCATGTACGCATACGTATATATTTTATTTTCTTTTATTTTGAGGAGATAGAGAAAGATGGAGAGAGAGAGAGAGAGAGAGAGAGAGAGAGAGAGAGAGAGAGAGAGAGAGAGAGAGCATTTGAACAGGAGCAGTGGTTCTCAAATTTCAAATGCAGTGATTCCAAAGTTTTTTAAACAGAATTTCTCTGACTCGTTGTAAAACAAAGAAAAAATTATGCAATCTTTTATTCTTTTATTTTTATCCGAAGAAGGAGAAAAAGAAGATAACAAAATATTTGACGCGTACAGTGGTTCTCCGGTTAGATGAAAGACGATCAGAATATAATTCTACATATACACGTGTATACTCGAAGAAATCGAATTATTCTCATTCGACGTATACATACATTCATTTGCGCTTTTAATATATATATATATATATGTTACGAAGAGTATTAAGAATATTATCGTACAGTCGACGCTTAAATGAGGATTTACACGTTATTGTTTGCGTGGGCCTTGAGTGAAAAATAAAAAGAAAAACGAAAAAAGGGAAAAGCGAAGGAAAAAAAAGAAAACAAAAAAAAACAGAAAAGGGAGAAGATAGAGAGAAAAGGGAAGACAAAAAACAAAAAAGGAAGGAAGGAAGGAAGGAAGGAAGGAAGGAAGGAAGCAAGCAAGCAAGCAACTCAAAAAAGAAAGAAAGAAAGGAAAGAAAGGAATAAAAAACAGGAAGTCGGAAAAAAGGTGGTCGCATGAATAATCCTCTCGTGCTATGTTGGTGTAATTAAAAAAGAGGGTTGGTTGGTCGGTTGGGGGAGGAGGAGGAGAGGAGGAGTGGGGGAGGACGGACGCGGGGACCAGTTTATCTAATTCGATTGGTCCCGTTTATAGGCCTCCACCGGTTATATCCAACCGAGATGCGATTTCAAATTCAACTCAACTAAAACTATCCGGGCGATCGTTCTTTGATCAAGCCGAGTGAGAGAGACAGAGAGAGAGAGAGAGAGAGAGAGAGAGAGAGAGAGAGAGAGAGAGAGAGAAAGGGAGAGTAGATAGAAAAAGAAAGAGAAAGAGAAAGAGGGAGGGAAAGGGGGAGGGGGAGAGATTTAGAGGACCATTTTTGTTGTGGGGTGAGGTGAGGTCTGGGTAAAGAAAACTCTCTCTCTCTCTCTCTTCCTCTTTCTCTCTCTCTTTCTCTCTCTTGAATCCTTTTCCTACCCGAGTACAAATTAAGTATTTAAGATAATTAGCCGGTCCAACGCGCTCCTTTCCATTCCGTTCCATTCCATTCCATTCCATTCCATTCCATTCCATTCCATTCCATTCCATTCCATTCCATTCCATTCCATTCCATTCCATTCCTTTGGCGAAAAGTCGCTGACGAGGAAAGAGACTTACTGTCTCTTTATATATGTATGTATCTATATATATATATATATATATAAAATATGTATGTGTGTATGGTGTGAGCATGTGTTAGAAAGAAAGAGAGAGAGAGAGAGAGAGAGAGAGAGAGAGATAGAAGATACCGAGATCTTATCTTTTGGTACGAGACAGGCTCCACAACGGATTCCCGTTTCTTTTTTCGGGTGAGCTTCCATGGAAACTGATTTACGTGAACGTAACAGTTCTAACGAGAGAGATAGAGAGAGATAGAGAGAGAGAGAGAAAAGAAGGAGGAGAGACGGAGGGGGTTGGTGTTGCGCGCGCGTTGGTTGTTGCTCTCTGTTATTTTTAAAGCTAGCCAATGAGATCTTCTTTAGAACGAAAACGTCGTGTCGTTTAAAGTCCAATTGGCCCGAATTCGAACACGTTAATCTCTTTCCCCTTTTCTTTCTCTTTTTCTCGTCCGAACCGATTCGAACGATTTTTTCTTTCTTCCTTACTCTTTCTTTTTCTTTTTCTTTCCTTTTCCTTTTCCTTTTCCTTTGTCTTCTAAAACTCGCCATTACATTATCTTCATCCACGAGAAAATACGGACTCGTTGATCACGGTATCATTTATACATATTATTTGGATTAGATTTGTGTATCGATTATAGCGCGTATACTACCATCGATGAATTTTTATAGGACAACCTTCGTAAAGTAGATTTTTTTACTCTCTCTTCTCTCTCTTCTCTCTCTTCTCTCTCTCTCTCTCTCTCTCTCTCTCTCTTGTTTTTTTCTTTTTTTTTCTTTTTAGACACCACCGACAATGATTTAATCGTTCAACTGATTATATATCAACGAATCCTGTAATAGTAGTAATAGTAAAAATAGTAGTAATAGTAGTAGTAGTAGTAGGAGTAGTAGTAGTCAACTTTGTCCTACTAAGATTAAACAAGCCCGACTAAACTAGCACGAATTTTGAAATCACGTCTAGTTAAATTCCAACGAACACGTCACTCCTCCTCCTCCTCCTCCTCCCTTCTTTTCACACACACACACACACACACACACACACACACACACACACACACACACACACACACACACACACACACACACACACACACACACACACACACACACACACACACACACACACACACACACACACACACACACACACACACACACACACACACACACACACACACACACACACACACACACACACACACACACACACACACACACACACACACACACACACACACACACACACACACACACACACACACACACACACAC
>OU426872.1:985443-992943 GCA_911387685.1 Dolichovespula media
AACGAACGAACGTTAAACGGACACTTTTGGAAATGTTAATCGACTCGAGCTTATTTATTTTATTTTATGTTCTTTCTTTCTTCTTTTTTTCTCTCTCTCTTTTTCTTTTTTTTTTTCCATCAACACTTTCGATCGTATCTATGCATAGCAATTATGATAATAATCGTTCTGTATCGTGATTGTAATTGTGTTACCTGTCGCTCGACGATTAGTAAAGGAGCATAAAAGAGACGAGAGAGAGAGAGAGAGAGAGAGAGAGAGAAAAGAAGAAGAAGAAGAAAAGAGAAAAAGGAAGAAAGGAAAAAAAAAAAAAAGAAATAAAAAAGCCACGAAGGACTCACTCACTCACTCACTCACTCACTCACTCACTCACTCACTCACTCATTCACTCACTCATTCACCCATCATATATCCCATTAGTAAGCAAATCCGATACGGTTTGGTTGTCAACACGAAGTATTTGGTGGAACGCGTGTTCGTCGGTATAGCTGTATTATTATTCCTTTACCGTTTTTTATTTTCTTTCTTATTTTATTTTTCTTTTTTTTTCTTCGTGGCGAAGGGGAAACTTAAAAATTTTCCTTTCCTTTCCTTTCTTTTCTTCTTTCTTCTTTCTTTTTCTTTTTCTTTTTTCTTTTTTTCTCCTTTTTCCTTATCTCTTTTCGAAACCAGTGAATAACAGCAGACAGACCGGCGGGTATATTATAACATTGGAATTACGGTAGTAGAGACCTTGGGACAACTCCATTCATCCGTAGAGTTAATTCTTTCAGTACTCTATCCATGTTAGTTCTTTTCGAGTCGAGTGAGCGAGACAAAATGAACGTTATACCTGGATATGGTTGGACGGGTAAAAAAAAGAAAAAAAAAAAAAAAAAGAAAGAAAAAGAGAGAGAGAAAAATAAAAAGAGAGAGAAAAGGAAAGAAGAAGAAGAAGAAGAAGAAGAAGAAAACCAAAACGAAAAGAGAAAAAACATAGGAAGAGATAGACGGAGACGGAGACGGAGACAAAGATAGATAGATAGATAGATAGAGATAGAGATAGAGAGAGAGAGAGAGAGTATATAGACGGGTCGCGTGGCAAACGATTTTCCCTCATGAGGAATGTTGATAAATAGTAAGACTATGTTGGTTGAACAGGCCGTGATCGGGGAATTTTTCTTGTCGCCAAGTTTAAAGAGCAACTTTTTCAATGGACGGCTTCACTTACCGAGCCATAAAGCAGACCGCAGGAATCCATGCAGAGGTAAAGGCAAGTCGCGACACCCTGGATCCTCAGTTGACCTCTCGACACCGAAGTCCTTTGAAAAATCGCTGCAAAAAGATAAAGAGTGTTTATACATATATATATATATATATATATATATATATATATATATAAATATATAAATACGTACTTATATACTGTGTACGAGAGACGAATAAGGGAGAGTAGTGTAATAAAAAGGATAACGAACGAAACAAAACCGAGCGAAGCGGGACGATAACGAAAGAAAAAAATAAAAAATAAAAGGGGAAGAAGAGGAAGGAGAAGGAGAAGAAGAAGAAGAAGAACAACGACGACGACGACGAAGTAAATAATAAGAAAGAAAAAAAAAAGGAAAAATAAAAATGAAAGGATGATATACCAGATATTAACAATACAGTATATCTATTATGTACCATCGAAATTTTGACGTTCGTAATATATTACACGTGTGTGATATATACATGCACACACGCACACGCACACGCACACGCACACACTTATGTATAATATATATAATACGGGGTTATAATTTTGAGATCACCTTGTAAATATACTTTCTTCTTTTCGTTTCATTTATTTCCCCTTTTTCTTTTCCCCTTTTCGCGGACATAAAACGTTTACTGCGTAAAAACTACGTATATAGAAATTGTATTTAACATATATCCAACCATCATTATATTTCATCATTTACCCCTTTTACCATCATTATCGCAACCCGAGTGTTGTTACTATAAATCGTTATATCGCGGTTAACCTTAAAACCGTTTATTCCGCATTTAGCTTTTACAACACCATTATTCCGCGCTTACGTCGTTGGCGTTTATTCCGGTGGTTACACTCTCTCCCTTTGCCCGGACCACCCCCGCACCAACCTACCTCCACCAGCCGCCGCCGCCGCCGCCGCCGCCACCACCCCAACCCCTCTTATCCTTTACCACGCAACCATTATTACCGTTTATGGAGGCGAGATATTATGGTGCTAAGGTAACCTAAGAAACCATCGAAATACCTTAACGATTGCCATTTAATATTAATCCTACTACATTTTACGATTGGTCACACGTTTGCACTGCGCACGAGAGAAGGAAGGCCGGAGTGATAGAGGGACGGGGATTATTGCCATAAGTAATTACGATCTATCTCGATCCAAATAAAGAAAACAAAAAAAAAAAAAAAAAAAAAGAACAAAAAAATTATACCCTCGAATAATGCAATCGATTGTCTCTCACTCGACGCATGGTGTCTCTCTCTCTCTCTCTCTCTCTCTCTCTCTCTCTCTCTCGCGTTCGATCCCCAACCCCTTTTTTTTTTCTTTTTATTTCTTTGGTTTCGTTTTATTAATTTTTTATTTATTTATTTTTATTTTATATGTATATATATATATATATATATATATATATATATATACATATATATATATATATTTACATATATGTACAGAGAATGTCGAACGTTTTCGTGTAAGAAAAAAATCAAAATAAAATAAAATAAAATAAAATAAACAAAAAAAGGAAAAGAGAAATCACAGTTTGAGACGTTCATAGCGTCCGTCCTTCACACTGTATATATATATATATATATATATATATATATATATATATATATATATATATATACGCTCCTACGAACAAATAAAAAGAGAAAAAAGAAAATAAAAAAAAAAAAAAAAAAAAAATTGTATCTCCCACACTGTAGCGCTCCTCCTTCAATTCCCCCACTCCGATATTAATGGACTTTCGTTAACAAAGTTGTTTCTTCGTGGCTTTTGAAAAAGAAAAGAAAAGAAAAGAAAAGAAAAGAAAAGAAGGAACGCAGACATTTTTTGCAGATGATCAATGTTATTGGTCCCACCCTGTAACAGTCTCTCTCTCTCTCTCTCTCTCTCTCTCTCTCTTTTTTTTTTTGGTAAATAAATTTCGTTAGCGACAAAAGAGAGAAGGAGAAAGAAACGAAAAGAAAAGAAAAAAAAAAAAAACAGAAAAAAGAAAGAGGAAAAAAAGAATATACGAAGCGAGAGAGAAACCACCAACGATCCTCGTGCAAAAGGATCGTCGTCTTCTCTCTCTCTCTCTCTCTCTCTCTCTCTCTCTATTTTTTTTCTTTGACTTGCACGCCAAAAATCTCGACTCCTTTATCTCCGTTAAGAAGAGGAGGATCCATAGATCTTCGGAGCGAGACGAACGACATATATGAATTCGAAGATATTAATTCAAACATCTCTCTCTCTCTCTCTCTCTCTCTCTTTTATCGCTATCAGGTTGACCACCAATTGCGTTCAACGCCATTCATTTCATCCCGATATAATAATTCGGAATTGAATGCTTTTTTCTTGACCTCGACCAAAGGGATACGCGACGGATATATACTTGAAAATAATATTGCAATATCGCAACGATCATCTCTTCCATCTTTCTTTTACCCCCACTAGATCTAGGAACTTTTTACCATTCGATCTAGTAACTTGTAACTACTTCGATCTTTAAACAACAATGAACTCGAAAGAGAAAGAAAGAGATAGATAGAGAGAGAGAGAGAGAGAGAGAGAGAGTGTCGTACGAAATAATTATAACATTTGATATTATCGAGAGACGTATATTTCGATTCGTAGGAAGGAGGGCGGGTGGGGTGGGTGAGGGGTTAAGGGTTGGCAGTCGTTAGTATGGAGAGATAATGGATGACCTTGAACGAGAGGTAGTCCAGATTCGCGAAAGTAACGCGATCGTAGTAGTTGAAGAGGAATAACTATAAGAGAAATAATAATAATAATAATAATAATAATAATAATAAGAAGAAGAAGAAGAAGAAGAAGAAGGATGAGAATAAAAGGAATAAGATGAATTAGAAGAATAGGAAGAAGGAAAAGAAGGGAGGGGGAGGAGAAGGAGAGAAGAAAGAAGAATCGTTAACTCGGTGTCGTAATACGATGTTACATTCTCCAGGAAGGAGTACTATCTCTATCTATCTCTATCTCTCTCTCTCTCTCTCTCTCTCTCTCTCTCTCTCTCTTTATCTATCTATCTATCTATCTCTCTCTTTTGGATCGAGCTTAAGTGGAGACCATTAAAAGAAGAAGCTCCGTAAAAATGGCGGATGGCAAGATAACGCGCGTGCTTACAATGAGAAATCGCCCTTGTTATAGACGAAGAGAGAGAGAGAGAGAGAGAGAGAGAGAGGGAGGAAGAGGGAGGAAGAGGGAGGGAGAGGGAGGTAGTAAAACTCAGCGGTACGTTTAAAGCCAAGTACTTATCTTTCTCTCTCTCTCTCTCTCTTTCGTTTTCTTTTTTCGATAAAGAAAGACAAAAAGAGAAAGATAAAGAGATATATATATATATATAGAGAGAGAGAGGTAACAAGCTGTTCTAAGCACAATTAGGTAGAAATAATCGTGCTTTGCCAAGGTAGAATCCAGGCTGCTGTTGTTAGTTATCCCTACCATCTGGTTGGAAAATCGATGATGATAGGATCTCGAGCGAAGGTATTATTACGATCAAGAGAGTGAGTGTGTGAGAGTAAGATATATATATATATATATATATAGAGAGAGAGAGAGAGAGAGAGATTCATATTACTCCGAAGAAGAGAGTTACCAAGAGAGTACCAACCGATCCTAAAAGAAGAAAGGGAGGATATGCCCGTTAATCGGTGCGGCACGATTTCTAAAGGGAGGAGAGGAAGGGCAACCGTGATTGCATGTCTTATTGAAATCAAGTTACGCGATTCCTGTTCACGGCTTTATAGAGATTTTACGATAAGCTTTATGTATAGTCGAAAGAAGTATATATATATATATATATTTATATATTTATATATTTATATGTATGTACGTACGTAGGTAAATTTATGTAAGGATGTGTACATTTACGTGTATGTATAATGAAAGAATATATATATATATATATATATATATATATATATATATATATATATATATTTCTTTTTTGTACAGCAAACTTATAAATATGTAATATATATGAATATATATATTATATATATACACGTATATGTATATATATTTATGATATAGTGCACGGTTCGGTACTTTAGCCTGAAACACCTCGATATTTTCATGGGTAATTTTTAAAAAAATCAATTAGTAAACTCTCTCCCTTCGGCAGATTTTTTTTTTGTTTTGGTGGGGGGAGGAGGAGGAGGAAGGTGGATTAATTTTTGCGTTCTTTCCTCTTTTTTTTTTCGTTTTTCTTTTCTTTTTCTTTTTCTTTTTCTTTGGTCTCATCAGACCGTGCCAAAATTGAAAGTCCACGTAAGGGACGTTACGCTCGTAAACTGTGTCTCATAAACTATCATTATTATTATTTCTTTTATTTTTTTTTTTTCTTATCGATATTATTATCTATGTGTACTTATATGTACGTATACATACATACATATTATATATACATATATATATATATATATATATATATTGAAAATAAATTTCAATATACATTATATTTATGATAATACATTTTACAATGATACCCTTATGTATTATACAATTTTATTTAATATGAATTATCAATATAATCATACTTATGACACACACAAACATATATAAATATATATATATATATATATATACATATATATATATATATATATATATATATATATATATATATATATATACACGTCTCGTGACACGTCTAACAAAAAACAAGAAGAAGAAAGAAATTAAAAAAAAGAAGAAAGAAAAAACGTACGAATACAATTTTCCTTTAACTACTTCCTACATTTTTGATCCTACATCAACAAGCATAAAATAGAACGCATAAGTTATATCCATTAGAGAAGCCGTGTAACGCGTCTATCTCTATATCTCTCTATCTCCCTCCCTCTCTCTTTCTCTTTAAAACGACACAGCTTTCACGTTATACGCGTATAGAGAAAAAAAAAAAAAACAAAAAAAAAGAAAAAGAAATACTGAACTTAGATTTTCTCTTTGATCGATCGTTCGATCGAACTGTTAATTAATTCGCAGAAATAATTTCCCTATCGGACCGAGCTCGAACGGGCGACCAGGAGGAGGGGGGGCGAGGCGGGGGTGGGGGGGGGGGGGGGTGGTAGGAGGAGGAGGAGGTGGTTAAGGGGAGGTGTGGCAGGGAGAAATAAAGAAAAATAAATAAATAAAAATAAATAAATTAATTAATTAAAATAAATAAATAAATGAATGAACGAATGAATAAATAAATGAATAAATAAATAAATAAAGTAATGAAGAAAGAATGAAAGAAGTGAAGTAAAATAGAAGAAGAAGAAGAAGAAGAAGAAGAGAAGTAATGAGAGGAAAAGGTAAACGAAAAAAAAACGAGAGAGAGAGAGAGAGAGGGGGGTGGTGGGTGGGGGAGAAAAAAGAAAAAAAAAAAAGAAAAATAAAGATGGCCGGATCAAGTACTAGCACAGTTACTTTTCCACGAAGTTGGCAAACGTTGACATCGTTTCTGGAAGCTGCATAAGCTTCGAGATACGATCTTATATACACATACACACATACACATATGTATATATATATATATATATATAATATGTATATGCATATATAGGTATATGGATCATCATCAATCTATATTCATCCACTCTCCGATCATTATAATCGAGGTAAATGAGTTCCTCTTCTTAGGACGATACGAAAGGAACAAGAGAAACGAAGAAATCCAGTTCGATGTCTTCTCATCCCCTCTCTCCCTCCCTCCCTCTCTCTCTCTCTCTCTCTCTCTCTCTTTCAGTCCCCCTCAACCCCCTCAGCAGCCCTCGCTCTACTCTCTTTCGGCATACCGCGTATTAACGAGCGTGATAAATACATACATACATATATACGTACGTACATATATATTAAATATATATATGTATATATATATTAAATATATATATGTATATATATATATATATATTTTTAAGATTAATGTGTCGAGCGTGCGATAAATTACAATAGCCTCCGCTACGTTTTATCGTCGTGCAAGTTAATATTATTATACGGGGTGTCTCGTTTCGATACGTTATACCTTGGTATCTCATATATGGGGGATGGGGGTTGTTTTTTCGGTACCAATGAACGACACCCTTTCGACGGATGGAAAATTTGTTAGGATGTAACGTTCGAGGGTGACTATCCATCGACTATTTGTTATATATATATATATATATATTATAATTGACGGGTTAACGAGTACGTTTGAATAATCGATATCTCGTCGTGGAGGTGATTTTATCGAGAGGAGGTGTTCATGCAACCACTACGCGTCGACCGAGCGTAT
>OU426872.1:997943-1002943 GCA_911387685.1 Dolichovespula media
ATAAGACGAGTAAAACGAAAGGATAAAGGAAAAGAGGAAGAAAAAAAGAAAAAGAACAAAAAAAAGAAAAAAAAAAGAGGAGAGAAAATAACGAGGACAATAAATGGCAAATCCTTTTTCGATCCCTCATTCGAAGAAGTTCGCCAAACGAATTTGATCGTCGATAATTTTTTTCCCCTCTCCTCGTCTACCCTCCCTCCCTCCCTCCCTCCCTCCCTCCCCCTACCAATCCCTTCCTCCGGATTTCTCCCTTCCAGTTCCCTGCTCCCACCCATCCCCCCTCTCTCTTCCTCCCTCCCTTGTCCAGTGGGGAGCCAGACGAATTTTTACGAACGCTCAGCGACAAAGAGGTAGATAAGGAAAGATCGAAATCCGGTTAATTTGGACCACCCTCTCTGTATAATTAGAGTACGAACGTAAGTACGCACGCACGTATATCTCAGTTCCCTCTTTTGAATCTCTCTCTCTCTCTCTCTCTCTATCTATCTATCTATCTCTCTCTCTCCTTCCGAGGTTCTATGGTGCGTTCCACCATCAAAGGGGGGGTCTCCCTTCCATCGGATTCGTTGCATATTGTATTACTCTGGATAATGTTTAACGAGACCAGCTGCAAGAGCAACGAGAGAGAGAGAGAGAGAGAGAGAGAGAGATAGAGAGAGAGAGAGAGAGAGAGAGAGAGATAGAGATAGAGATAGAGATAGATAGATAGATAGATAGAGAGAGAGAGAGAGAGAGAGAGAGAGAGAGAGACCAGGCTTGGTTTAACTTCGTCCAATTAGAGTGCCTGTGTAAACTGATACGTCCGTAATTAAAGACTTTTTTATCATCGGGCATGGCAAGCCTTCCTTCGGCGGCCGCCTTGCGATGTTCTTTGCACGAGAGATAGTACACCCCAAGTAATTTCTGATTACATCGTGAACGAATAATAGTGGCAAATCGCGAAGAGTTTTTGATGGCTATCTAATTTCAATCGGGAATTTCGCAGTATCAAATGTGGCCGTATAAACGCTACTATGTTTAATACGTACGTACGTATATATATTATATGTATATACATACATACATATATACATACATACATATGTATATGTATATGTATATGTGCGTGTGTACACGTTAATGTGTATGTATTTATGTAGGAACGCATGTATTTATGTATGAACTTAAGTATTTATCTATGCATTTATGTACGTATTAATATATATATATATATCTATATATCTATATATATATATATATATATATATATATATATATATATATATCAATTTATCCATGTACGTACGCACGTATTCATTCATTTATTTATTTATTTATTTATTTATTTATGTCTTAGCAGGTATTTATGTGTTACGATTCGCGCATAGGGGGATCGTTAAGTACGTAGTAATACGACTATGATAAATGTCGAAATATTTCCCCTCTTCTCCACTCCCCTTCCCTCCCCTCCCACCTCGGGAACCCCATGGTAAAGGGATCTCTCTACTGCGTGAAAGTTTAAAATCAACGGTACTTGGACTGGGACTATTGCGCTCGATCGTAACTTCAATGGTTTTATGGGAATAAGGTTAAAACGAAAATAAAAATTATAATGCAAAAATAAATACGAAGAGAATAAAAAGGAACGAAGGAAAGGGGAGAGAGAGAGAGAGAGAGGGAAAATAAATAGACGAATAAATAAATAAATAAATAAAAAATAAGAAACAAAGAGGAGTAATGAAACGTAAAAAAAAGAAAAGAAATAGAATAAAACGAAATTGAAGAAGTGTGAAAGAAGTAGGGACAAAAGGAAAAAAAAAGAAAAGATTAAAAAAAAATACAAGAACTAGGAAAAGGGATACGTGCCAAATCGCACGAGGTTTCTTAAACGAACGTGAACGATACCAACGCACACACACACACACACACACACACACACACACACACACACACACACACACACACACACACACACACGAATACGGAAACAGAGACAGGACAGAGAGTGAGTGTGAGAGAGAGAGAGAGAGAGAGAGAGAGATGACGCGTGTTTCTCTATCGAAACGATTACGTAGGAGCCTGGAGAATACGCGAAACCCTCTCTTCTCTCGATCGACCTTCGTTCATTCTAAGAAGAGATTTCAACCGGGCACGTTCTCAATATTTACGGCCACGCGCATTCTCAATCGGGCCACGCAGCACGCGTATCCACGATCACGATCACGATTACGATCACGATCACGATCACGATCACGATCGATCGGGATATTAATAATGAAAGTTCAAGAAAGAAAAAAAAAATAAAAGAAAACTTCACTTGGATACAACCACCAAAATTTTCGTGCTCTCCACCCTGCGAAATATTTCTCTTCTCTTTCTCTTTCTTTCTTTTTTTTTTTCTTTTTTTTTTTCTTTTTTTTTCTTTTTTTTTTTCAACGAAATATTTGTACCTTTTCCTTCGATTTCATTTTATTTTATTCCAACGTAACACCACCGTACACAGATGACACCGCTTGTTATGGTTTTATTACACGTATACGACGAACGTACAAACGCCAAACAAATATAAATGTATCGATAGTAATCGAAATAATTGATCGATTATGCGACTATGCGAATTATTCATTGCGCCGTTTAATGAAATTTCAGATGTTGGAATAACGCAAGCATGACGAATATCGACGTAGAATTAGAAGTGTAATTAGAGGGAAGGAAAAGAACGGGGAAATAAATGAGGTTGATAATGATGATGATGATGATAATAATTGACGAAGGCGATGATAATAATAATAATGATGATGATAATAACGATAATAATGATAATAATGATGACGATGATGATGCGATGACGTTCTCGTAGCGCCGCTATTATTTACGTAATCGATTCGTTAATACCATTACAACGAGACTAATTACCAATTAGCTAATAGGATTACGGTAGTGTTTGATGTATAAGCTATGGGATTGAAAATGGAGAATGAGAATGAGAGAGAGAGAGAGAGAGAGAAAGAGAAATAGGAGAAGATAAATTTGATATATGCAATTACGTCAGAATCTTTTCTTAGTACTATGACGTTAAACAGAAAAGGATAGATGGATGGATAGATAGATAGATAAAATGGAAGGAAAGAAAGAGAGAGAGAGAGAGAGATTCGAATCGATGAAAAAGAGGGAATAGAACGATTTATTATGTTGCCCGATCAAATTTATGCTCATCTGATTAAATTCCAAAATGTCCGGGGACTCGAACGAAACCGCTCTTGGATCTTTCCCTTTTCACTCTCTCTCTCTCTCTCTCTCTCTTTCTCTATCAATCTCTCTCTCTCTCTCTCTCTCTCTCTCACTCTCTTATTCTCTATCTATCTATCTATCTATATATACTTACGTTCGTATATGTATATGTATATGTATATGTATTTTGTTTCTCTCTTTCTCTCTCTCTCTCTCTTTCACTAAAAGAAGAAAGCGTATCTCTCGTAGCAAATTAGCGTTGATCTCGGTTCGGGTTAAGTGGGAACTAAAAACTTTAACGAGGACAAATAACTGTTGAGGTTGATGCATAGTCCCTACACCCGTTACTCTTGTTGTCGCTTTAAGACGTTGATTAGATCCGAAAGTTATTGGAGGGAGAGACCCGTTGGGTGTAGTGATTTCACGACTCTCTCAGATCGTAATCCGAACGTGACCGTGAAGAAGAAAGAGAATCGAATGAGAACCGAGTGCGCGCGCGCGCGCGCGCGCGAGAGAGAGAGAGAGAGAGAGAGAGAGAGATCCGAAAAGGAAAATTTAAGGAAAAAAGAAAAATAAAAAGGAAGGAAGGAAGGAAGAAAGAAAGAAAGAAATGGAATGGCGGTGGAAGGAGAGGAAGAGCAAAAATGAAGAAAGAAAAAAAAAAAAAAAAATTTAAGGATACAAGAAAATCCTTAATTGGCCCTAAAAAAAATAATTTATTTGGGAGAGCGATCTCGTGAAGACTAATCCCACCATTCCTTCCCTTCACAATGTATATTTATATATATGTATATATATATATATATATATATATATATATATATATATGTATGATGTATATATGTACGTATATTTTGGTGTCATTCATGTGGTATTAATCATATATATATTTTTTTTTTTTTTTTTATAAACGTAAACATTTTTACAAACGATCCCATAGATTCCAATTCCCAATTCCGCAGTCCTTTTTTTTCATGAAGTTGAAAAATATATATTTCTCTCTTTATATCCGTCTATCGTCAATGCGTACACAGGTACGACACTTATACCGGAACATATTTGCGCTGTAGTGTCCTTTACGATGTATCAACTATACACCATATATATATAAATCTTTACGAACGATTCCACGAGTTCTAATCTCATTCCGTACTCGATTTTTCATACTTTAGAGAATTTATATCTTAATCTTCAGTAAGTACACACACACACACACATACACACACGCACACACATTACGACGTGATCGATCGCATTTTACCTATCCAATAAATCTTAACGTACGGACGAACGAACGAACGAACGAACGAACGAACGAACGAATGAATGATTCCAAACGTTCTAATCGCATTCCACGATACCATTTTTTGTTACGTTAGAAATTATCGAATAAAATATATATATATATATATATATATATATATATATATATACATACGTGTATTTGAAAGATACGAGTACAGCGACGTCTCGTCATTCACCACGTAAATAAACAAAACAAAGTTTCAAACAAAATTTTTGACCAAATATTTTTGTCCTTTATACAAAATATATATGTGTCCATACTATTGTATTATATGGACATACCTATTAATATAGGTATAACCTAATATATATAGGTATATATATAGGTATATTATATAGGTATAACCTAATAATATAAACCTTATAATTGCATACCTAAAGAAATACAATAATACACGACAGAAATACACGACAAATATATATATATATATATATATATATATATATATATATATATTGTCGTTCAATTCGATGCAGAACGTGAT
>OU426872.1:1005443-1015443 GCA_911387685.1 Dolichovespula media
GGAACGATTTATTTTTATTATTATTATTATTATTATTATTATTATCATTATTATTAATAAATGATAATAATTGTTATTATTATACGCGATTGTGATTTTTTTTTTCTTCGAATTTAAAATTCGATTGATAAAAATATTCGTCCGCCCCATCCCCCCCACGTCTCCCGCTAGAGAACTCTCGATTCAATCCTTATTTATATTGGATGGAAAATTAAAGTCAAAATCGAAAGAAGAAAGAAAAAAAAAGGAAGATTTAAAAGGAAATATTTGTATGTCTGTAAGAAGTACGACGACAGTACGAAAATTCGTGCACTCGATCGTAAAGTGAAAACGTGACCACCTTAGATGCAAGCGAGAAAGAAAGAAAGAAAGAAAGAAAGAAAGAAAGAAAGAGATGAGAGAAAACAAAAGAAAGAGAGAAGGAGAAAGATAAAAAACGAAAGAGCAAATGAGGTAGAGAAAGAGGAAGATATAGAGAGAGAAGAATATGGAAAGAGAAGGAGAAGGAGAGGGAGAGATAGAAAAAGACAGACAAACGGATACGGAGAGAGAGAGAGAGAGAGAGAGAGAGAGAGAGACAGAGACAGAGTCAGAGAGAGAGAGACAGAGAGTAGTCAGAGAGAGACAGAGAGACAGAGACAGAGAGTAGTCAGAGACAGAGAGAGAGAGAGAGAGAGAGAGAGAGAGAGAGAGACAGAGACAGAGTCAGAGAAAGACAGAGAGTAGTCAGAGAGAGAGAAAGAGAGAGAGAGAGAGATCGAGAGAGAGATCGAGACAGAGACAGAGACAGAGTCAGAGAGAGAGAGAGAGAGAGACAGAGTCAGACAGTAGTCAGAGAGAGAGAGAGAGAGAGAGAGAGACAGAGACAGAGTCAGAGAGAGACAGAGAGAGATAGAGAGAAAGAGAGAGAGAGACAGTCAGACAGTAGTCAGAGAGAGAGAGAGAGAGAGAGAGAGAGAGAGAGAGAGAGAGAGAGAGAAAGGGTTTTACAGACAACGAACGAGTAGTAGGAGTAGTAGGAGGAGGAGAAGGAGGAGGAGGAGGAGGAGGAGGAGGAGGAGGAGTAGGAGGAGGAGGAGGGGTAGAAGAAGAAAGAGGACGAAGAGGATGAGGATAAAGAGGACGAGGGAGGAGTGGGAGGGAACGTAGTGATAAATCGTCGTTCGCGTGGTCTCTTTGCTCGGGGTAATTTGTGCCGCTAAAGGTCCGCCGGCTAACATAATTCTTTTTGGTAGGCGCCTATGGAAACAACACAACGGACACGTGAAACACGCGTCCCATCCCGCACTTCTCCCCCCTCCCCCCACCCCACACAACTCTGCCCCACGCCACGCAGTTCAACGGGGTGTATGTATGTAACGTATGTATATATAATAGGTAGAGGAGATACATAAATACGACGATCGAGTTTCGAAAGATATTTCGAAGGAGGCGTAAGGTTTGTGTTTAGTAATAGCTTTACCTCTAAGATGTCTCCTCTCTCTCTCTCTCTCTCTCTCTCTCTCTCTTTCTTGTTGTATAGAAAGAGAAAGAAAAAGAGATAAAGAGAGAGAGAGAGAGAGAGAGAGAGAGAGAGAACTATAAAAATTCCAAGCGTGATTTAGCAGCCGATAGGCCGACGCTAAATCGGTACCTCCTCGGTACCACACCACCGGTGTAATTAATTAACTGGATAAAGGAGTCTCCGTTTCTCGCAAACTGACTTAATGGTGTCCCATGACCGCTGCAAATCCATCGGCAGTTAAGTTCGTTCGGTTGGGAAAAGGAAATAAGGAAGGAAGGAAGGAAGGAAGGAATAAAGGAAGGAAGGAAGGAAGGAAGGAAAACAAGAGGTGGTAGAGGTGGGGATGGTGTTTGATGATGGTGATGGTGATGGTGGTGGTCTTGTACCACTTGGAATATTTCGAGATACCAGCGAGAGACGCAGTAGTTTAGGAAGAATAAAAATACGACAAGAAAATAATAACAACAAAACTGAACTACGCCGACGACGACGACGACGAAGAAGAAGAAGAAGAAGAAGATGAAGAAGAGGAGGAGGAGGAGGAGGAGGGAAGAGGATTACATGCTCACGGAACGCGTGGTTAAACACGTAGAAAGATCGTTTCCGCCAGAAATTCTACCCTCACCCTCACCCTCACCCTCACCCTTACACCCTCACAACCCTCATCTTTCCCCGTTTTGCTCGTGTCGTAGCCGGTAAACCGACGATGTCAATGCGACGATCTGTTTTCTTTGAGTTACGAATTGGCGGTAGAAAAAGGAAAAATCAAACAAAAAAAAAAAAAAAAGAACGTTCAAGGGGACGTCGAACGTTTATATCTTTTCGAAAAAAGGGATGATTCTTCTTCCTCCTCCTCCTCGTTTAGGAGAACCTCGCGGTTTTGATAGGCTCGAAGGTTCGAATTCGTTCGAGTTCTTACAGCGCTTTCTTGTTTTTTTTTCTTTTTTTTTTTTTTTTTCCTACTTTTTGCTTTGTTTTTCTCGTACATATATCTTTGATTGTATCGATCGAATGAAAATAACATTGATCGAACATATTGACGAAGGTATTTGTTCGTAAAAAATATATATATATATATATATATTATTACAGGAATAAATAAATCATGTTGGGAATAATAAAAGATCGATTATTCGAGTTATCTCGATGGTGTTCGTACTGACGATGGAGCATTAGTTATTTTAATAGTTGGAAAAAGAAACGAGAAGTGGAAGAAGAAGGAGGAGGAGGAGAAGAAGAAGAAGAAGAAAAAAGAAATCAATAAAAATTCCTGACGTCTTATTTCCATTCCAGAAAACTGGAATAGTACACCCTAAACGGTCTGTCACGGAACCACTACAGGCGTCGGCGGCGGTTTTCTTGAAGCTCGGCCAAGACTAATACTGGGATAGGGTGGTGTGGGTTGGGGAAGGGCCGAGGAGGAGGAGGAGGAGGAGGAGGAGGAGGAGGGGGGGGGAGGAAAGAGACAAAAAAAGGTATTAATGTACGGAAAGGTAATTCGGATGACGATGATGACGAGGGGGGTTGTTGAGGAGAGACGACGAGATAGATAGAGATAGAGATAGAGAGATAGAGAGAGAGAGGGGGGGGGGAAGAGGAAGAGGAAGACGTTTAAAAGGAGAGGAGAGTAAAGAAAAGATGAAGGAGATGGAAGAGAGTTTGGTGTAGTTAAACGAAATGGTTGGAAGAAGAGAGGGGTAGGTAAGGGGGGGAGGGCGAGAGGAATCCTATTTCTTTTTTACCTATATATATATATATATATATATATATATATATATATATATACCAGAACGAACTTCTCCGAAAGTGGACGGGGACAACAACAACCCCACTACTACCACTACCACCCCACACCATGCTACACCATACTATGGTCGCTACGCTACGGTACACCAACTCTATCCATCTTCACCGTCGCAATCGCCATAGCCATCGCCATAGCCATAGCCATAGCCAACACCACCATCAACCGAGCAGCAAACACGGTTAAGGTGAACTGCAATAAACGCTGATTTAGAGGGCGTATCAACGGCGGTAGCAACAGCTGAGACCGAGCCAACACCGAGAGAGAGAGAGAGAGAGAGAAAGAGAGAGAGAGAATCTTATGACGCATGGCGACGTTTCCCTGTATTCTTGTTCCCTTTCTCCTTCCTTCCTTCCTTCCTTCCTACTCTTCTCTTCCTTATGAAAAGGAGAAAAGAAAAAAAAAAAAGATAGAAAGAGAGGATTCAAAGTTGAGCCACGTTATATTTTCGGAGACCGTGAAACCGAAGACGAGCAATTTACTCCGAGTCCAAAGGCCCCTAATTTGAGAAAGAACGTCCTTGCTAATTAACGAACGGGGACCCCAATAGGAAGAAATACCGTAAGACCATTTACTGTTCTCTTCTCTTCTCTTCTCTTCTCTTCTATTCTTTTCTCTTCTGTTCTGTTCATTCATATTCCGCGTTGTTCCGTTGTTATAATAACAGAAAGAAAAGGAGATAAGAAAGAAGAGAAAGAAAAAGAGAGTGAGAGAGAGAGAGAGAGAGAGAGAGAGAGAGAGAGAGAGAGAGAGATGGGTGGCCAATTACCGAAAGTGTAACACCACAGTGTAATCGAACGATAACAATCTTATTATGAACAAAAATTTGTATGGTTCTTCCTCAAAGTGGTAAGATGCAGCACGCGAGAGGATATTCCCTGTTTACCCTCCCCTCCCCTCCTCTCTCTCTCTCTCTCTCTCTCTCTCTCTCTCTCTCTTTCTCTCTACTTACAAACCATTCAAACTCCACCCACCTTGGACCAACCTCCCAACCCTTCTCTGGCCCATATTGAAATCGCCTGTTATATACGCGTTCTCGTACTCGCAAACGTTAAACAATGTTAACCAAAGTGTATGTATATATACATGTATATATATATATAATATATATATATATATATATATATATATATATATATATATATATATATGACTTGAGATAGATCTCTCGTGAGAAGAATTTTGATCGAACGTATTATTCCTTCTATCTCTTTTTCTTTCTTTCTCGTTCGAAAATTAAAAAACAAAAAAATAAATAAATAAAAAGAAGAAACGAACAAATCCGATAACGCAATAAAGACGTTGTTGTTGTCGTTCTTTCGATAACGACGGTACCAAATCATGTTACAAAAAATACGTATAAATGCGCGAGGGAGAAAAAGAGAGAGAAAAAGAGTGTGCGTAAGAGAGAGAGAGAGAGAGAGAGAGATCATTTTTCAATTTCGCAAAATAACATCCGTCCCGCGTGGATTATGACATTATCGAGAATAATCGATGGTAGAGGGGACAATTTTGGGGTGGCTTCCTGGCGACGTACGGACCCTTTTCTCGGAGGATTTTGATTTATCGAATAAAAAGGTTAAGGGTATACCTCGACGGCACGTACACGCGTACACGTACACGAACACACGAACACACACACACACACACACACGTAAACGAGAGAGGGGAAACGTACATCGCTTCGGGAACGTTTTGTAGTTGGTAAAGATTTTGCGAAATGATGTATGATCGTTCGAGCGTTTGAACGAGACAAGCCAAATGGGAAGAGGGAGTAGGTGAGTGAGGGGTAAGACGAAGGTGTAAGGTGGAAAGGTTAGAGAGAGAGAGAGAGAGAAGGTGGACGAGAGAAGGAGGAGGAGGAGGAGGAGGAGGTGGTGGTGGTGGAGTCAAAAGAATTTTATGAGGGCCACCACAAGCGTTTGCTGAACATTTTTAATTTTTTTTTTATATACTTCGTGCCGTTTTCCTTTTCTTTTCTTTTTTTTTCTTTTCTTTTCTTACGTCTCAACTATAATGTGCTCGATCGTGCTTAATCAAAAGATACGAATAATTCGAGAGTACTTAAATTGACTCTCAATGATTTTAAACGGTTCTCCCTCTCTCTCTATCTATCTATCTATCTATCTATTTCTATCTCTCTCCCTCTCTCTTTCTCCTTCTCTTTCTTTCTTTCTTTCTTTCTTTCTTTTCTTTCTTTTTTTTTTACAAATCGTACTCGTAAATCGTTCCCTGTAGCTGTAACCAACGATCAACTAGTTTCATCTCTACTTCCCTCTTATCCTTCGTTACTCCCACGTTATGTCGGGAGAGTTACGTTCTCGTTTTACTCTATGGGCGAAATAGACTATAGAAACGATCTATAAAACCTCGGACATAACTATACATGCGTACGTACATATATATACATATATATATATATATATATATATATATATATATGCATGTATATACGTACGTATGTACATAAGCGCACGTAAACGTACACGCTAAGCTCATAAAACCTTTAAAGCGAGTGATCCTTAAGAAAATTACTATGACGGTCCTCAGGTGAATATGTATATATGTATATATATATATATATATATGTATGTATGTATCAAGTATATGTGTACAGACAATCTCTCTTTCTCTCTCTCTCTTTCTCTCTCTCTCTCTCTCTTTCATACGTACAAACATAGATATATATATATATATATATATATATATATATATATATATATATAATCTGGAAATATTTCGATTGGATATATCGACCAATGAAACGATAAAACGACTTTATTATCCCCTCGGAAAATGTTACCAACGTAACTAACGGAGAGAGAGAGAGATAAAAAAAAAAAATTTTCCTTTAAGGTACAGTACACACCGGTTTAACGCGTTGAATAAGTAAGTTCGATTATATAGTGTAGCTAAAGAAGTATTGGTATACAACGTAGTTACATAGAATCTTATCTGTACTCGTAAACGTCGACACCCATTCGTTCGTCCTCCCATATATTTATTGTTTTCCCATTTATTCGGGGTTAAAAAAAGGGGGAGGGGATGGGGGGTTATCGACGAGTATCTGTGTCTAGAAATCTCTTTACCCTTTTCTTTTTTTTTTTTTTTTTTTTTTTTTTACGATAATTTCGACCCTCATACTCTCCCTATTATAAATCTTTTGAAAAAGTATAAATGCCCGTCAATCAGTCAGTCAGTCAATCAGTTCGATTATCTCGAAACAGTCACATATATATATATATATATATTCATCGTTCTCGTATACATATATTACATATATACATATAAATACATACATACATATATATACATATATATATATATATATATATATATAAATATAAATATTATATATACACCTTTGAAACTGTTAAGAAACGAGTTAAGGTGATGTGTTAGACACCCATGTACAAGCATTTACTTGATCGTAGTATATAATCATTAGATCTATGTTTTACAAAACGGGGTGGAGAGGGCGGAGTAGTCGAACGTTGTTGAGGGGGCGTACGGGATACACCTATTCGATTCCGACGACATCTTTTTTAATACAACCCCACCTTCCCCATCACCAAACTACCCCGACTAACGTATCATACACGCCATTATACCAATTTATCGTCTATCGCATTCCTAAAATGAAAAAAAAAAAAAAAAAAAAAAAAAAAAAAGAAGAGAAAGGAACAGACTACACCGTCGTTACGATCGATCGATCGATCGATCGATCGATTGATGATCGATCGTTCGTTCGATCGATCGATTCGTCGAGATTTCTCGAACGACGCGTTACATTCTCCAATCCGATCGAAGGCACATTGAATCGTTGAATTCTTAATGGACGACGTAGTACGAGACTTGGATTGAAAAATTGAGAATATTCCAGATGGCGAACTACCCTAACCGACCCTCCTACCCTCTCAACCCCCCAAAACTCAAAGACCAATCGATCCAAATAGCATACTAGGCGAATCCCGGTGGAAGGTAGGTAGATAGGGGGGGGGGGCAGATGTTACGTCCGCGATAACCCGCAGATGGGATTCGTTCGAGAAATGAGAAGAAAGGGAAAAAAAGGTAAAAAAAAAAAAAAAAAAACGAAAAAACAAGTAACGTGATATTGAACGATTCTTCTTTTGATATTTTCCACGGTCGTTCGTGTGTCTGTTCCATGGAAAGAGAGAGAGAGAGAGAGAGAGAGAGAGAGAGAAGAAGGATAAGGGATAAGGGATAAGGGATGGGGGTTGGAGGTTATATTAACCACAGAGACAATGAGTATAGTACAGGGTCCTTCCACTGCTGCAATCTAACTTGCCTTGCCTTGCTCTTTTTCATGGATTTTCGAGAGACCAGTGAAAAAAAAAAAAAAAAGAAAAGAAAAGAGAGGGAGAGAGAACAAAAAACAAAACAATATATATATATATATATATATATATATATATATATAGTTGGAGTATATAGTTGGTTGGTTGGCTTGATGGGGGCTCTGGTAATCCTTAAATGGGTCCCAAAACGACCTCGAATAACAGCGGCCTCGTTTTACGGATATCAGCTTTCCGTGATTTCTAAGGTATTCTTTTCTCTTTTCTTTATTTTTTTCGTTCTTTTTTCTTTCTTCTCTCTCTCTCTCTCTCTATTTTTTTCAATTTTTTTCCCTCCTTTTTTTCTTTCTTCCTTTCTTTCCTTCTACCTTCCTTTCTTTTTCTGATATTTATCTGCTAAACTGCTGGCGAATTCTATGAGCTATACGAAAAGAAAAAGATAAAGAGAGAGAGAGAGAGAGAGACATAGAGATGTAGAGAGGGGGGGAGAGAGAGAGAGAGAGAGAGAGAGAGAATGCTGGTTAACGTAAGAGGGACTACGCTACTACCGGTCCCTTTTTGTAACTTGGGATCGACAGATGCTACAGCAAAGTAGTCCTCTCTTCCTCCTCCTCCTCCTCCTCCTTCTCCTCATCATCATCATCATCATCCTCCTCCTCATCCTCCTCATCCTCTCTCCTCCTTTACCATCTTCCACCGTCTCTTTCTATCGTTGCTGCTTGTATAGCTATTGCTGATGCTACTGCCGTTGCTGGTGCTGTTCTTTTCTCCGCAGACCGAGAATCCTAATGGATTCGCACGATTATCCGGGCAACAACAACGACAAAAAAAAACAATAAAAAAGAAAAAAGAAGAAAGAGAAGAAGAAGAAGAAGAAAGAGAAGAAGAAGAAGAAAAAGATCATAACCATTCGAGCGGATTGGGAGGGAGGGAGGGGAGGACTTGTGCGTGGAATACGGAGGGATTTGAGGGGAAGTAAAGGGGAAGGTAGGTAGGTAGGTAGGGTAGGGTAGGAGGGAGGGGAAAAGAGACGTGGTTCGCGTGTACGTCAGCCGGTCTCTGTGATTTCCTGTGGTCTAACAGTTTTCTGCGGTCTCGATACATTTTCCCTATTTTATCAGAACTCGTTCATTCGTTTTTTTTTTTAACTCCTCCCTCTCTCTCTCCCTCCCTCTCTCTCTCTCTCTCTCTATCTCTCTTTTTAACATACATGTGCGAGCGAGCGAGCGAGTATTTTATTATTTTAAAAACGTTGTCGGAGAGCAATTTGCAACATATCGTCTTTTTACGGCTATCATTTATTATTCGCATTCATTCACGACGTTCAATCGTTATTGGTATTGTAGTAGAGACTGTTCGGAGAGAGAGAGAGAGAGAGAGAGAGGGGGGTGGAGAGGGAGAGAGATAGACGACCGGATATACATTTTCTAGGAATTATCTTCTCTCTCATTGCTAAATCACGATATACGATTTTATTTTTTATTTATTTATTCCTTGTTTTTTTTTTTTTATTATTTTTTGATTCTCGTTTTCTACTAACGTGAGCGAACGAGCGTATACACACACACACACACGTATATATATATATATATATGCGTATGACTTTACTTCTCTTTTCGTTCGTTGTTCCGTTTGTTCCAAAGAAAAAAAGAAAAAAAAAAAAAAAAAATGGAAAAATAGAAACGAAAAGAAAGAAGGAAAGAATGAAATTAAGAATAACAATATAGTTACAATTAATCGACTATTAAATTTGACGTATCGTCAGTTCGCGCGATTGTTAATATACATTGAAAAAAAAAAAAAAAAAAAAAAATGGAAAAATAGAAACGAAAAGAAAGAAGGAAAGAATGAAATTAAGAATAACAATATAGTAACAATTAATCGACTATTAAATTCGACGTATCGTCAGTTCGCGCGATTGTTAATATACATTGAAAAAAAAAAAAAAAAAAAAAAAAAAAAAAAAAAAAAAAGAAAAGAAAAGAAAAGAAAAAAGAAATGGACAAAGATAAAGATAAGAGGGGAAAGGAGAAGAAAAAAATAAAGCAAAGTAGAACGATTTTGAAGTCGCATGTCGATCGATTTAAATCCGTTATATTGCATATCACGTAATACATACATACATACATACATAAGTATGCATATACGTGTACGCATGTATGTGACGTATTAATCGAAATAAAAAACCAAAAGAAGAAACGATAAAAGGAGAAGACAAAAAAGAACGAGAAGAAAGGAGGGGAAGGGTGGTGTGGAGTAGGGGTTAAAGAAACGAAAAAAGGGGGATAAAGAAAGGAAAAAAAAAAAAAAGAAGGAGAAATAAGAAACTGAACGATAACGTTGTATTGATGGAACGTTCGCGCGCGCGCGCGCTCG
>OU426872.1:1030443-1032943 GCA_911387685.1 Dolichovespula media
TCTTCTTCTTCTTCTTCTTCCGGTTGGCCAACCGCGAACTATAAATAGCCTAGCCCTTGCTATAAAACGCGTGCAGTGCGTACGTGCGTACGTGCGTACGTATATACGTATACGGGACAGATGTACGTATATAACACGGACAGACAGACGGACGGACGGACGGACGGACAGATAGACAGACAGACAGAGAGAGAGAGAGAGGGAGAGAGAGAGAGAGTGAGACAGACGGACGGACATGTATATTACGTACGTACGTACGTACGTAAGTTCTCACTTTCTCTGTCTCTCTGTCTATCAATCTATCTATCTATCTATCTGTCTGTCTGTCTGTCTTTCTTTCTGTCTGTCTGTCCATCTGTATGTCTATCCTTCCTTTTTTTTTTTTTTTTTTTTTTTTTTTCTTTTCAATGATCTCTCCGCAGTTCTCGCGATATTTGAATAGTACAGCCTGCTATAGTAGGAAAACGCACCACAGGACACCCCGCTACCCCCTTCATCCCCACCCTATCAACACCACACAGCGCCCAAGTATACCATATCATATCACAGCAGACCGCGAACGTGTTCTTCTTCCTCGCTCGCTCGGTTATATTTGACGAAGGTTAATTATTTATGGGAAGGATCGTAAAATTGTTAGACTGGTACGACTTCGTAGAAAAGCATTAATTCGACATAGATATACTAACATGAACACGCGCGTTCATACCGTCATCCATTACGTACTTACACGTACGTACATATACATATATATATATATATATATATATATATATATATATACGTACGTACGTATGTATGTATGTATATATGTGTCAGGATGAGTCAATAACTATTAACATCTCGGATATCTTTGTTTTATTTTTTATTTCAAGGGATGAGAGGTATAGACCTATACATACATACATACATACATACATACATACATACATACGTACATAACAATATATATATATATATATATATTTATATGTATGTATGTATTTATATGTATGAATCGAATAAACTCTCCTTCTCCCACCCCCATCTCTATCCATCCCCCAACCCATCCCCTCTCATCCCTCTTATAGCATTTCCATCAGCTCGTCTCTACCTGTCTACCACCACCCCCCGCCTGCTGCTCTATCCTCCTCCTCCTCCTTCTTCTTCCTTATACCCTCCCCCAACCCTTCTACCAACCATCCGCCATCGCTTAATCACTGACGTGTGATCGTCGCGCAATACTCTCTCTCTCTCTCTCTCTCTCTCTCTCTCTCTCTCTCTCTCTCTCTCTCTCAAGGTATCGCTTTCCGTTATGTCGACTCTTTCGGATCGATTCGCGAGTCGCGTGGAAGGGGTAAGGTAACAGGTAAAAAGAGAAATTAAATTAAAAAGAAAAGAAAGAAAAAAAGAGTGAAGAAAAAAAGGAAAAAAGAGAAAAAAATTAAGGAATTCAAAAGTCCGCGGTCATGCGAAATCGATGATGGGAGAGTTCGGTATTGAGAATCCGGTATCCGGTCCGTAATACCTTGATGTGTATATATATATATATATATATATATATACATAAATATATATTATATACATATATATATATATATATATATATATATATGTATTGAATACACGATCGGAAAGAGAAGAGAAGGAAAGAAAAAAGAGGAGAAAAAATAAAATAAAATAAAATGAATAAATAAAAAAAAAAATCAAATCAAATCAAATGAAACAAGACGAAACAAAAGGAAATAAACGAGACCGACGAGTTTTATCTGCTTGTGCACAGTAAGTGATCCCGTTCCTACCTCCACCCTGGGAGGGATCACGGGATATTTTTAATAAAATTAATTTGCAACTTTGACAACTTTTATCTCGCGGCCCCTCCTTACCTCTCCCCTCCCCTCTCCCCTCTCCCCTCTCCTCTCTCCCCCCCCCCCCACCCCTTCCCCACCCATTACAACGACGTTGACGATATTGTCAATGATTTCATTTGCTTTGATCACAAACTTTAACTTCACATTAATTCACGCTAACGCACGGCAATTAAGGCGGATATATGCAAATGCAAACGGTGATGTGGAGAGGGGAGGGAGGGAGGGAGGGGGGGGGGTAGGAGACAGGGGGATTTTATCTTTTACAAAATTATTCCCGACATATTCTCAATTCATTTCTTACTTTTTTCTCCCCGTCTCTTTTCCTTCTTTTCTGTCTTTTTCTCTTTCATTTTTTTTTTTCGATTCACCTCTCTCTCTCTCTCTCTCTCTCTCTCTCTCTTCGGTCTTTCCTTTTTTTCTCTCCTTTCCTCCTTCGTTCTTTAAGCGAAGAAAAAATTATCTTCAAATTTGTTCGTCAATAATTTCGTCGATCGATCCATTAACGTAATATTGACGTCAAATTGTAATTTGCAATTGCGTTGAGACGACGACGACGACGATGAGGAGGAGGAGGAGGAGGAGGAGGAGGAGGAGGAGGAGGAGGAGTATATGTTCGCGATTTTCGTGCTTACGATTAAGGGACGAATGAGAAT
>OU426872.1:1037943-1042943 GCA_911387685.1 Dolichovespula media
ATCTCAATGCGTGGGCGAATTGGCATATGTAGAGAGGGAATCTTTCTTAGTGTCTCTCCTCTCACCCCTCTCTATCCCTCTATCTCTCTCTCTCTCTCTCTCTCTCTCTCCGTTCTCTCCTCACCCCCAACCCCAAGCTTACTCATTCCTCTTTTCTCTCGCTATACATCTACTATCCATCGCACGTTTACTATTTCCGCCTCTGTTTCGTTCATTCCTTCGTCCGTTCCTCCGTTCGTTCCTACGTTCCTACGTTCCTACGTTCCTACGTTCGTTCCTACGTTCCTACGTTTCACTCCTTAGTCACACGAGATTTCAAATAACATACTCTAACACGTTTGGTATTACGTCTTGGTATAGTTTATTTTCGAAAGGTTCTCAAATATAAGTGGCAAAAAGCCCACGCTTAGCTCACTGAACTGTTGTAGAGTGTTATAGTACTCTCACCGAGCGATGGGGAGGGAGGGACCCCTTCAAAAAGGGATGAAAAAGAAGAAGAAGAAGAAGAAGAAGAGGAAGAGGAGGAGGAGAAGGATGAGAAGGTGAAGAAGGAAAATGTTACTTTTGACGTGAACAGAACGTGGATGGGTCGAAACGAGTCAGGATGGGATAAAACGGGGGAGTTAGAGAAAAAGAAGAAGGAGGAGGAGGAGGAGGAGGAGAGTAGAGAGAGGGAGTGAAGTTTGCTGCGGAATGAGAGGGTAAAAGGGTGGTAGAACATAACGAAATGTGAGAGGAACGTGTTACGAGGAGGTGACGACCCCAAAGTTTATAGAGATATACCAGAATATGTTGTAAGACATCTCTCTCTCTCTCTCTCTCTCTCTATCTCTCTATCTCTCTATCTCTCTCTTTCACTCACTCACTGATACGTACATAACTACGGTGGGGTTAAAGGATTGAATCATCACGTCTACCTCTAACACACTAGCTCTATCTTCATCTATCCATCTATCCCGTCTGTGTCTATCTAACCCATCCGACTGACTCTTCGTTTCTTTATTTTCTTTTCCATCTCTCTCTCTCTCTCTCTCTCTCTCTCTCTCTCTCTTTCTTTTTTAAACGAGCGTACCGGTTATACTATTCTCCGATTACGGATTAATTCTTCGTCAGCGTTAGAGTGGTGGTGGTGGCGTTGGTGACGTTGGTGAAGTTGGTGGTGGTGGTGGTGGTGGTGGTGATGGTGGTGGTGGTGGTGGTGGTACGTTAACGTTTACACGCGGAAGTAAATATTATCGGTTAAATATAAGATAAAACTGGTTGTTTTGATTGTATCATCCCCCCTCCCCTTTCCGAGAATAAAAATAAATAAAAAAAAAAAAAAAAAAAAAGGAAACAAAAGAAAAAAGAAACTTTGTTCCTCTCGTGCTTGGGTGGTGGACGGGCTTGGCAGGGAAAAAATAAATTGGGGAGATAAATAAATGGCGCGCACGTGTTTCAAGGTCGAGAAGTCTTTTCCTTGCGTTAACGATCACGAGTTATACGTTGGAAAGAGAGAGATAGAGAGATAGATGAATGGATAGAAGATGGAAAATAGAGATAGGAATTTGAGAAATAAATATAAAGAGGCCAAAATAAAAAAGAAACGAGAGAGAGAGAGAGAGAGAGAGAGAGAGAGAGAGAGAGAGAGAGAGAGAGATAGAAGGAAAAAGTAATATCATACCGGACCATCCATCCCTTAGGGGTTGGGTTAAAACTTTCGTAATTAAAAAATCCATTATGTTCCGTATTCGCGTTTGTTTCTTGACTTCGTTAAAAATGTCGAGAAGTTAACGTTTATAAAGGACATTTTAATTGATATTACATGGCCGATAATATATCCTTGGATATATTGTGTTTTATATATTGCGGTAACTATATCAAATGGTACATATCCTTTAAGATATATGATATTGATAAATAAATTAATTTTCATACGTAATAAATAATTAATAAATATATACATATATATACATATATATATATATATATATATATATATATATATATATAAACGTTATTCTCGAGTTATTAATAATATAAATATGTACATCCGTGCTATACGTTGTTGTGTAAGTGACCACCATTAGGTATCGATTTTATATCTTCGATATATATATATATATATATATATATATATATATATATGTATGTATGTATGTATGTATATGTATTCACGTTGGATTAAATCTAGATCAAGAAAAAATGATTACGCGGTAACAACCTAACGCAATAAGCGCAACATTTGAATCATGTTACGGGGATTGGTTAAAAGGTCGTGGGATAATGGAAGGTGGTTAAGTGATATGATAAGTTTAGAGAGAGAGAGAGAGAGAGAGAGGACTATAGTGATGACAGGTGATAGGTTGGAGGGTTTGGGGGGTAGAGGGAGATGGACAACTTCGTCGCGTTTCATTCGAGGGATCGTAATACGAATCGAATTAATCGTTTAACGAGGACTCTTTTTTTTGCCCACCCAATATCACCCACCCATCCACCCACCCACCCAAACAACCACTCTCCATCTGACGATGTTTCTTATTTTTTTTTTTTTTAATTATAGAATCTAATTATAGAAACGATAGCACGTATATACTTTGATTTAGATGCGTCCTGTTAACGTATATATGTGTTGCGAATATATCTGTGTGTGTATTTGTGTTTGTGTAAGAGTATATATATATATATATATGTGTGTGAAACAAAAATAAACGGAGACAGAAAAGTATCGGTTCATTGTGCGTTTTTTTTAGATCTTATGGATCTATGCCAAAGAGAAAAAGCATCTCTCTCTCTCTCTCTCTCTCTCTCTATCTCTGTCTATCTCTTTCTCTCTTTAACGAGTCTTCGAGTCTGGGCTGATTACTATTCACAGACCGACAACAAATTTCATCGATTCGTTTCGGTAGCTACCAGTTTATTGTACCACTAGCCCACCACTTGCTTTTCACCTCTAGCCCACATCCATCCCACACCCATCCCACATCCAGCCCCCACCCATCATCGTCGTATTCAAGATAAATCCTTAATCATTAATCATGCTCACGATAAATACTTAAAATACTTTAAGGGACGTAAGGGACATTCTCGTAAGTACCTCTCGCTTTACCTCAACAACAACAACAACAATAAAAAAAAAGAAAAAAGAAAAATGAAAAGAATAAGATACCTGGGAGGTCAAAGGTCGTGGCGATTATTTCTTTCGTACATAACCTATACGTTTGATTAATCATTCAAATAGAACGAAGGGGATTTTGTTGATGGTGATGGTGACTTTGATGGTTAGTGATAAGGGTGATAATTAATATTTTTAAAATGTTTCTTTCCCCTTATACGTACACCTTTGCTCTATATTTCGTTGCAACGAACAAAGATCTATACGATCGCGGTTCGATAATAATAACGAACGTCGCCATCTGTATTTTTGGATATTGGATGTATGTATGTATGGTATTTTAATAGATATCGATGGTATCCAATACTATATGCTTATAGATATCAATAGATCGGTTAGATCGTTTCCGATCGTTATAGACTTAGACTTAGTAGAGTGGGATGGACTTGTGATAATATACAGATAAACTTTATGTTGGTTATACACGGACGTTACTGGTTAATATCGTTGGAAAACTGTTAGACCATTCGTAACACTAATCTTGAGTATTTATTATGTTTCCTTAACCTCGATTTATCTACGATGGACATAGATTTGTGTTTGCGATAGACCGAAATGAGTTAGAACAGAATTGCGGAGGGGGGAAGCGGAGGGGGGAATAGACGAATGGACAGTTCAGATAGATAGATAGATAGATAGATAGATAGATAAATGGATGGATGGATGGATGGATGGATGGATTTATAGGACCTTATTGCCCTGTGTATCTCGCTTATATGTGCATATGTACGCGTATATATGCGTATGCATAATGCACCGCGTGTAGGTATTATGTATATGCATTGTACGTGCTTATCGTGTATATGTATTGTTATATTCGTTGGTCGTTCTTTTTATTCGTTTGTTTATTTATTCGTTTGTTCGTTCGTTCGTTCGTTCGTTAGTTCGTTCATTTTTTTTTTTCATTTTTTTTTTCATTTGCTTCGAGCAAAAAATATTTTATAATCCGAAAGAACAGATATATATATATATATATATATATATATATATATATATATAGAGAGAGAGAGAGAGAGAGAGAGAGGGAGGGAGATTAAGTTCCCCATGTGACTAATAATAATTAGGACATCTCTCGAATTAGAATAGAGCTTCCGCTAACGACGGAAAAAGAAAAAGGATTAGAAGGCGTTAAGATGAAAAAGAAGAAGAAAGAGAGAAGGAGAAGGAGAAGGAGAAGGAGACACGAGGACGTGAAGAAGAAAAAGAAGAGGATAGAGGAGAAGTTGAAGAAGACAAAAATAGAAACGTTGAGCGGATTCGTTTCTTTACTAGTTTAGTCTTCGGTGCGTTTAACTTTGGTTTTGAACGGTAATGTAAGTCAATTATCGTTCTCTGTGTCGTCTTACTTTATAATTTACCTTGAACGATTTACGATCCAATTCAAACGCGAACGTTACTAAGCCACTAACACTTATTCATATACATACATACATATATACATACATGCATACATATATATATGTATGTGTGTATATATATATATATATATATATATATATATTTATTTATTTATTAGCATAGAGACGTAGTTGTCTCTTACCTACATACATATTTAAATATACTATTACATGTATACATACTTATTTACGTACGTACATATGTATACGTTACGTATGTATGTATGTATGCAAAATATGTATGTATGTATGTATGTATGTATGTATGTATGTATGTATGTATGTATGTATATATATATAAGAGAGAACGACTTGTTTTCATTCCCCGTAAAAACGTTTATGCGATTTTCTGGTTCTCTTAAGAAAATTGAGAAAAAAGATGGCTTAACGTGTTTGCAATGACAAAGAGATAGATTGATAGAGAGAGAGAGAGAGAGAGAGAGAGAGAG
>OU426872.1:1060443-1070443 GCA_911387685.1 Dolichovespula media
TTGTGTTTCTCGATGTTAATGTATTAATTCAAGAATGGGAGAGAGAGAGAGAGAGAGAGAGAGAGAGAGACGTGACATCGTAATAAAATAAAAATGTATACAATTAAAATTTTACAAATCAATTCATAATAATAATCACAATAATAATAATAATAATAATAATAAAAAGAACATGACGATAATAGAAATTATTTCAACTTATAAAAAGAGAGACAAAAATAGATATATATATATATATATATATATATATATATATATATATATATATATAGAGAGAGAGAGAGAGAGAGAGAGAGAGAGAGAGAGTATCGACGAAAAGAGAGATAACAAATTTCCTTATCAAAGAAAGAAAGAGAAAAAAAAAAAAAAAGAAAAAAAAGGAAAAAGAGAAAAACAAAACATAATAAACGACAGATAGATAAAAACGACAAAAAAGAAAAGGAAAAAGAAATGAGAAAGAGAAAAGAAAAGAAAAAAATCCCGAACTCTTAGGCGACGACAAAGAAAAATTTGTTGATAAAGGTCGATCGAATTAATTTGATTGATATGGGAGTATGATCGTTGATACTATGGACGCGAAGAGGGTGGGTTCGGAAGGGGTGGGTGGGGGGAGGTTTTTGAGGTGATGATGGTGATGGTGGTGGGGATGGTAATGGTGATGGTGGTCGGGAGAAGCAAGAATTGATTTGTCAATCTTTCGGACGACAAAATTGATCGAACGGTGGACCGAAGAGGGGGATGAAGGGATAGTGAGGAGGAATAATGAGAGAGAGAGAGAGACTGAGAAAAAGAGAGAGAGAGGAAAAGTGGTCGCGGTGACGATGGCGTAGGAGAAAAGGAAAGAAAAAAAAATAAAATATATATATATATATATATATATATATATATATATATATGTTTAACAAACGAGGAAGCAAATTCCAGAAAAATTCGAGCAAACGATTTTATACTTCGCGAAGTCGACCCCACTCGTCTTCGTCTTCGTGGTTGCACGGAGCGTTTAACTTCAATTATTCAAACCCGAGATTAAAGTAGTCACGCTATACCGGTCCAGAACACACCATTGGCCTCCTCTCTCTCTCTCTCTCTCTCTCTCTCTCTCTCTCTCTTCTTCTCTCTCAACCCATGCCATACGCATCTGACTCTGATATAATTCAGGGCATCGTTAAGAGGAGAGATAAAGAGAAATGTAAGGGAAGAAAAAAAGGAGGAAAAAAAAACGGGAAAAAAAAGGAGAAGAAGAAGAGGAAGAAGAGGAAGAGGAAAAAACAACGATTTCGTCGAACGAGGAAGAAGAAGAAAATGAAAAATAAAAAGAGAAGCACGAGCGGCGAGTGAGAAAATTAAAAAAAAAAAAAAAAAGAAAATGATTCTCGACGACGAATGAAAAAAAGAAAAGGAAAGGAAAGAAAAATAAATAAATAAATAAATAAAAATAAAAACATGAATGAGAAAGGAATAATAAGTGGATTTCGAAAATTCTTTTTTAACGAGTAAGAAAAAATATATATACCCACATGGATATGAATATTATATATAACTGTGTGGATGAATGTGAGAGAGAAAGAAGGATATATATCGAAGACTGTGCAAGAGAGAGAGAGAGAGAGAGAAATATGTCGTCCAATCAAGAAACTTATCTTCTAATCAATGTTAGAGAAAAAAAAAAAAAAAAAAAAAGAAAAAAAGAAATAAATAAATAGTTAGACGCGAATAAATAGATAGATGGGTGGATGGACAGATAGACGGATGTATAAATAGATAGATGGATAGATGGATGGATAGATGGATAGATAGCTGGATGGTTAGATAAAGTAATAACTGACGCGAGTAAATTTAAATCTGCACGACGATCGAAACTACGATGATAGGTTTCTCAAAGGTCAGCCTGGGGACTAGTTTAGGAGGTCGATCGTATATTCTCGGAACGCACGAACGCTTTAACGCGCATACGCACAAGCATTTACACAGAAATATAGACCAGGAGGCAAGGGAGGGAGGGAGTAGGAGGGACAGATAAAGTATCTAGGATCCACTCGTTTACAGCCTTCTCCCGATCGTACATGCCGACGATTAAAAACTATGACCGTGTCGAATTTCTATGATTGATTTATGAAAATATTCCTTAACGTAAGTACGTACATACATATTTAAATATATATATATATGTATATAGAATTATTTATATATACATATATATATTTATAGATATATTTATATATATATATATATTTTTGTATATATATATTTATTTATATATATATATATATATATATATATATATAAATGTATATAGAATGGGAGGAACCGTTCTAAAAGAAGAAAAATAATTGGAATAAAAATAAAAAGAAAATTTATATTCGGATGACACTACTTTTATATACGTTATCACTACTTCGAAGGGAGAGAGCGTTGATAAATTCTCGAAAGTGATTCGGTTCCCAACGTAAATCGAATAAGAAATACATTATAATCGGAAATTAAAAAAATAAAAAAGTAAAAAAAATAAAAAAATCGTTTCCAATACATAACATTCGTTCATTAAACACACCCGTGTTATTAAAAGCCTCCTCCATACCTTCTCTCTATCCTCCTCCTCCTCCTCCTATTCCTAATCCCTTTAAGTCGAGCTCGAATAATATTATTCGAAAGGATTGAAAGACGAAAGAAAAAAAAATTGAGTAAAAGAAACGGAAGAAGAGTGAAGAGATAAAAAAAAAAAAAAAAAAGAAAGAAAGAAAGGAAGAAGAAGAAGAAGAAGAAGAAGAAGAAGAAGAGGGAGATATAGGGGAAATGAATTTGAAAGAGACGATCGATGATAGACGCGTCGCTCTATGCACTTCCTCCTCCCTCAACCTCCCTCTATCTCCTCCAACGGTCATCAAATTCCTACGACGTTTCTCTCTACGAGTCTCTCTCGAACGTACGTTTCCCCTCCGCCCTCCTCCCTCATCTCATCGTTTCGATATCAATAATTTTTCCGATCGATATCGCTCATTTCATACGATAGTAAGAACTTTCGTTCTTATCTATAAACGATAATTTTAACTTTTACCCGAGCGATAGATTAACTAACGCTCCGGTTAATTACGATAAATAGATGTTTCGATACGCGTGTATGTACGCGTGTATATATATATATATTTGTGAGTATGTATGTGTGTGTGTGTTTGTGTTTGTGTAAACTCGAAACGACGTAAACGATAATAACGTACGATCTTATTTAAGAAATTTATGATCGTTGATTATCGCGAGAAATTTTCAAAACTTTTCTTAACACTTTAAAGCGTCACCATGATCAGAGGAGAAAAAAAAATATACATATATATATATATATATATATATATATATATATATATATATAATACATACAAAGTAGGTAATCACATATTCGTTAAGGAGAGATAGAGATAGAGATAGAGATAGAGATAGTAATAGAGATAGAGATAGAGATAGTAATAGAGATAGAGAGAAATAGATAGACGGATGGGTGGATGGATGGATGGATGGATGGATGGATGGATGAATGGATGAATAAGGATATAAAAAGACAGGAAAAAGAGGAAAGGTAAATGTAAAGGTGGGGGGGGGGGGAGGAAAGTAACCTGTTCCATCGGGATTAAATGTAATCGTTGTAGGAGAGAAGCTTAAAACGGTAGATCGTGTTTATTAATAAATAGATGAATAAATAAATAGATAAATAAATAAACGAGCGAACGTACGTACGAGCTGGCGATTGAACGAATAAAAATATAAAAGTACAAAATAAAAGTGATAGGAATGGAAGAAGTGAAAAATGGAAAATCAATTCGATTGACATTGTATAATACGCGACGGAGGAACGATTTGATGGACGGAATAAATAAATAAATAAATAAATAAACGAATGAATGAATAAATAAATAATAACCAATAATAATAATTAATATGAAAATTAAAGCAGTTGAAACCATGCGAAGCAGAAAGAGATAGAGAAGGACGGACAGATAAATAAATAAATGAATAAATAAATGGATGAATGAATAAATGAAGAAATAGTTGAACAAATAAAAAAGAAATAAATAAATAATACTAATAATAATAGTTTCGAAATTTATTTGATAAAAACGAAAATGAAAGGAAAATCTTTAAATAAAGAGAAAGAAACAGAGCCTGGCGGGGTTTGGAAAGGTAAAAAATTTTTTAACGAAAAACCAAGAAAAAGAAAAAAAAAAACAAGTAAAAGAAAAAATATCAACGGACACGAGAAATAATATGAACAACAATAACAACAACGGAAAACATAATAATACCAATTGACAATAATCAATAATTAATAATTATTAATTAATAGTAATTATTAAATAATAATAATAATAATAATAATAATAATAATAATAATTAATAACTGATAATTAATAATTGATAATAATTATTAATTAATGATAACAACTGATAATCATTAATAATTGATAATAGGTATCAATTAATAATTAATAACCGATAATTAATAATTAGATGATAATTATTAATTGATAATAACAACAAACGATTAATGATTAATAATAATTACTAATAACTACTGATAATTAATAATAATTACTAATAATTAATAATAACAATAACAATAATAATAATAATAATAATAATAATAATAATAATAATGATAAAAGGACTCACTGTAATCGGAAGTGTCGTCGTTGGAGCCGTTAACCGTGCCGTCAGGCAGGATCTGTAGGTGCCGATTCTTAATGTACATCTGTATCTTCCTCGATGCTCCGGTAATGTGGGATAGATTCGCCGATCTTTCAGCTCTAACACCGGCGTCGTTAATCAAATCGATCGGGGCTGCACTAACTACGACAACACTACCGACGATACTACCGATCGCAAATAACGTTGCTATTTGATTGATACCGCAGGATAATAATATCGACGACGGGTATAACAATGACGACGACGCCGACGATGACGATGACGACGATGACGACGACGACGACGACGATGATGATCTTGACGATGACGAAGAAAAGAACGATGACGATGACAATGACAATGATAATAACGACGACGATGGTCGCGACGATGGTCGCGACGTTGACGACGACGACGACGACGACGTTGACGACGACGACGACGACGACGACGACGACGACGACGACGACGACGACGATGACGACGACGTTCTCGACGACGACGTTCTCGACGACGACGACGACGACGACGACGAGGTCGACGACGACGACGACGACGAGGTCGACGACGACGTTGACGATTTAAACGATCTCGCACTAAACTTAAACACACTTGACTTCAATAGTCCACTATGGCCGAACGCAAGTAGAAATAATAGGAAGGCTAGCTGAAAGTAGAAACGACACTTTTTTTTCAATGCGTATTTGGTCTCGGCGAAGAATGAGGAGGTCGGTGGGGAGGGGGTTGTAGTCGTCGTCGTTGTTGTTGTTGTCGTTGTTGTTGTTGTTGTCGTAGATGGGGATGTTGAAGAAGTGTTCGTCGACGATGATGACGATGATGACGATGACGATGACGATGATCTTTTTGGCCAGTTTTTAGAGGTTTCACAATTTTGCGACGTTACGTCGTCGGACAATGACGACGACGACGACGACGACGACGATGACGATGACGATGACGACGATGACGACGATGACGATGTAACGGGGGACGAGGATGAATTAACGATCGAAGGACTCGATCGATCGGTCCCCTCGATAACGACCTCCTTATCATCTTGATTATTAAACGATAAACGACGCAAGGGATGACTAGAAATTAACAATAATGCCTTCCTCCTTCTTCTTCGTCTACGACGTCGACTGCGACGTTGAGTAACAATATCGCTGCTCCTCGTGCTAACTGGTAGCAAAAATAAAAATGACGAGGAGTGATAGTAGTAATAGTGATGGTGGTGGTGATGGTGGTGATGGTGGTGGTGGTGGTGGTGGTGGTGGTGATGGTGATAGTTGTAGGAGAAGGGCGAGGAATAATAATAATAATGGCGGCAATAGTAATAGTAGTAGTAGTAGTAGTAGTAATAGTAGTAGTAATAGTAATAGTAATAGTAATAGTGGTAATAGTAATAGTAGGAGGAGTAGGAGGAGGTGGTGGTGGGTGTGGTTGGATGACGTATGGATAAGCAGTAGTGATAACTCAGTGTCCGATCGTTGTTCGAAAAGTTTTTGCAGGAATAAAGTTTTCGTTCCTCGCGTACGAAATGGTAATAATAATAGTAGTAATAATAATAATAATAATAATAATAATAATAATAATAATAATAATAAGGATGATGATGATGATGATGACGATGATGATGCGAATTCGTACGTTGGTAAACGGTAAGATTAAGTTCGAACAATGTCCTTGCCGAGGTAATGGCTAACGAACGTAAACGTCGACGATTGTGATAATGATGATGATGATGACGATGACAAGGATGATGATGACGACGACGATGATGATGATGATGATGATGGTGATGATGATGATAACGATGATAGTGGTGGTAGCAGTGGTGGTGAGAATGATAATAACAATGATAGTAACGATGATGACAACGATGACGATTAGGAGCCGTATTAGTCGCTGTGGTGGTACTACTACTGGTAGTCTCTAAAGAACAGGACAAGGTTCTTCTGTTCGAAAATCTATTGGTTGTCGTCGTATTCGTCGTCGTCGTTGCTGTGTTCCACAACATAGGAGTAGCATCAGCAGCAGCAGTAGTAGTAGTCGAAGTGGTGGTGGTGATGCTGGTGGTAGTAGTAGTAGTAGTAGTAGTAGTAGTAGTAGTAGTAGTAGTAGTAGTAGTAGTAGTAGTAGTAGTAGTAGTAGTAGTAGTAGTAGTAGTAGTGGTAGTAGTGGTAGTAGCAGCAGCAGCAGCAACAGAAGCAGCAATACCAGCAACACCAGCAACAGTAGTGTTGATGGTGCTGGTGGTGGTGGTGGTGGTGGTGGTGGTAGTAGTAGTAGTAGTAGTGATAGTGATAGTATCGGTAGTAGCAGTAGTGGTGGTAGTAATGGTGGTAGTCGTGGTACTACCACACGGTCCAAAGATATCAACAGGAACATTGTCATCGTTTATTAATATACCATTATTGTCCTTGACAATATCCAGACCCGATCGTCTCCATTTGTAATAATAACGTCGATGATGATGATGATGATGATGATGATGATGATAATGATTATGATGATGATGGTGATGATGGTGATGATGGCGATGACGATAGTAACAAGAACACGATAGACGATTATCACTGTTAATCCTAAAACGACGATGACCTTGTTCTTCATCTTCTTCTTCTTCATCATCGTCGTCTTCTTCGTCTTCTTCCTCTTCTACTTCGTCTTCTTCGTTGTCCTCGTCGTCGTCGACGTCGTCGTCGTAATAAATCTTTTTAGATCTTTCGTAAGATCCATTGATTATTATTAACGTAGGACGATAACTCATCGCCGATCGTCCACTTATCAAATCATCGTTATTCGTTATTCTCGATATTATATGATTTTTTATCGGGCAACTAGCACGATAATCACAGTGCCTCCTCACACTGCGCACCACGTCCTTGTCTATCTCACCTGGCATCATTCGATTTTTGTTTATCCTAATTTATATTTTCTCTCTCTCTCTCTCTCTGTGTGTGTGTTTGTGTCTCTTTCTTTTTCTTCTTGCGAAGAGATTAGAAAGATTTAACCGTACGATTCAATATATATAAGAAAATTATTAATCGTTCTTATTAAAACGTCGTTACCAACACAGCGCTCCGTCCTTATCTTTTTCTTCCTTCCTTTATATATATATATATATATATATATATATATATATATATATATTTTTTTTTAATATTTTTCTATTACCTTCTATCTCTATCGTCTATCTCGACTCTCTCTCTCTCTCTCTTTATATATATATATATACGTATAATATATATATATAAATATTTTATTTATTCCTATTATCGGCACTTGATTCTCGACGAAGGGGATAAAACTTTTCTTCCTTAATCCCTGTTTCTTTTTCCCCCGTCGCCCATATATATCCTTCGCCCCGCGTCCTTTCCTATTTCTTACGTCGTTTTCAACGTCCCCATCGCTTCCGCCTTGAAAATCCGAAAATTCTCGTAGATGACGATGACGATGATTGTGACGTTGTCGTAGACTACGATCACGAAAAGATACGTTGGATTTTGCAGCCTGATAACTGGCCGCGTCGTATTGCCGCGTATTCGATGATACTCTCGCATCATTAAGCGTCTTCTTACTACTACCACACCAGTTTTACTATACGTAGTACGTAGAATACGAACGGGGAGGGGGGGTTGGTTTGTTGGTTGGTTGGTTGGTTGGTTGGTTGGTTGGGTGGGTGGGTAGGTGGATAATGGGTGACTAAGTGGGGGAAGTAGTACGCGCGTACAGCGAAAGACGGAACAACACAGAGAGACACGCACGCGCACAGACACGCGCGCGAGCGCGCGTGGAGAGAGAGAACACGTACCGCACGCACGCACGCACGTTTTCAAAACAAAAAGCACAATTTAGAAAAAAGAAAAATACCGAAGAAGAAGAAGAAACAAACGGATAGAGAACAACGAGGGAGGGATGTGGTTATAAACGGGGCACACGCGCGGGAAGCACTGTATTTTCTTTTCTCTCTTTCCTCTTCCTCTTCTTCCTCTTCTTCCTCTTCCTCTTCGTATACGACGATTGTTACGCGGTTAACGTGTCTTAACCATCGAACACCGCGACACTGAAAGGTCGAAGGGATGCAGCAGTGTGGCCTCTTCCACGACGGGACGATGATTGTCCTCCTCTTGTCGATTCACCTCCACCTCCTCCACCTCCTCCTCCTCCTCCTCCTCCTGCTACTCCTCCTTCTTCTCCCTCTCTTCCTCTTCCTTATATCGCACGTCAGAACGGTTTGTTCGCGAATATAGGGAACCACGGGATCGGTTTACGAGGTGGCATCGGGATCCTCGACTTTTTCTTTCTCACTCTCTCTCTCTCTCTCTCTCCCTCTTTCTCTCCCTTACTCTTCCTCGTTCGATCTGCCGCCGGAGGCCGACGTAAGTCCCTCTTTAAACGGTTTTCTCGATGAGTTACCTCGGCTACCGGTCGTTAACGCCGCCGCCGCCGCCGCCGCCGCCGCCGCCGCCGTCACTGCCGCCGCCGCCGTTGCCGTTGCCTTCTTCTTCTTCTTCTACTTCTCCTTCTACTTCTCCTTCTACTTCTCCTTCTTCTTCTTCTTCTTCTACTTCTTCTTCTCCTTCTTCTTCGCGGTATACCCCCCTCTGACGTACCTTTCTCGTGGGGCCCTTTTTAATCAAGACGCACCACCGATTACACCGATATATATATATATATATATATATATATATGTATGTGTGTGTGTGTGTGTGTGTGGGATGTGTTAAATGCGCGTGTGTGTAGAGAGAAAGATATATATATATATATATATATATATATATATATATTTGACTTTATATAACGGCTTATACTCTCTCTTTCACTCTCTCTCTCTCTCTCTCTCTCTCTCTCTCTCTCTTTCCCTTTCCCTTTATTTTTTTCTTTCCTTATTTTCTTTCTTCGTCTTTCTCTCCTTCTTCTTCTTCTTCTTCTTTCTCTTCAAAATAAAAATTTATCAGATCGATGATGTTAAGTATTTCTCACGTGTTACGATTTACTATCTCTCTCTTTCTCTCTCTCTCTCTCTATATATATCAATGTAATTATCCTTACGATATTATCGAATCACTATACGTTCGTGTGTATAAATGTTTCTCTCTCTTTCTCTCTTTTTCTCTTTCTCTCTCTCTCTCTCTCTCTCTCTCTCTTTTCTTCCTCTTTTCCCCTCCTCGTTAATTCGTCGTTTCGTCGCACGAAAAAGAATTTTTATCTTCGGACTCGACGTTGAGGAACAAAAACAACAACAACAACAACAACAAAAAAAAAGGAAAAAAACAGTCTCTTCGACACGATCGTTCGTCCGTTCTGTTCTGTTCTGTTC
>OU426872.1:1080443-1087943 GCA_911387685.1 Dolichovespula media
ACGTTTGCGATCGGGGTTTGTTCGTTTTGACGAATAGAAAGAGAAGAAAAAAAAAAAGGGGGGGAAAAGGAAAGAGCAAAAAAGAAAGAAAGAAAGAACACGAAAGGAAAAGAAACGGTAGAAGAAGTATGAAAGGTGGAAGATATTTCTGAAAAATTATTTAACGTTGGGAATGCGAGATATGATATAAATAAATATAGATATCTATGTATGTACGTATGGATGCGTATGTATATATATATATATATAAAATTGTTATCTTGAGAAGTGAAAATGAGAATTGATAAATAAAAAAAAAAAAAAAAACAGAAAAGAAATAAAAAGTTAATATTTATTAATTTTATCAATCGATCGAAAGGTACCATCAAGGATATAATACCATTGATAATACTTTATAATATAATTCAGAAAATTTTGTAATAAATAAACATGTATATATATATATATATATATATATATATCTTTTTTTCTCTTGTTGACTATAAAATTAAAATTATATAATAAAGTATTACAATAGAATATTTGAATAGAAAGATAATACATTTTATATATATAATTGAGACATATTTTCTCGTAATTCAATAACGATTTTGTAATCGATCGAAATGAGAGGAAGAAAAATTTTCAGCAAGAGATCTACTCGATTATTTTTCTAAATTTTTCTGAGTTCATGTCAGACAGGCACTGAATAAATAAATATATAAATACATACATATATATATATAATCACGTGAAAAAAAAATATATATATATATATATATAATTAGATAAAATTAGAAGATAGAAGAGACTTAAAAAAGAAAAGGAAGAGTAGTAAAAAAGAAAGAAGGAAAAAAAAGAATTTCGCCCAACGTGGGGCTCGAACCCACGACCCTGAGATTAAGAGTCTCATGCTCTACCGACTGAGCTAGCCGGGCTATGCGTCCAAGTTTTCGATAAATATCAATTTATAACGATACTCCATATATTTATCGTCCCATATCGATCGCAACGAACATACACCATAATCAATAATAACGTTTCTACGTCAAACCATATAAGAAAAACGAAACGAGACGAGAGAGAAAAAAAAATAATAATAATAATAATAATAAAAAAAAAAAAAATACAAAATAAATAATCAGAAAAAAAAGAAGAAATTACAAGTTCACGCTCCCATTGGTTCGGCGCCATTCGATAATATCAACTTAATAACTACACCAAGGATTAGAATTTTTACTGCAGGGATAATATTAATAATAATAGTAACAATAATAATAAACGCAGGTGTAAATAATGGAAATGATATATATATATATATATATATATATATATATTTTTTTTTTTTTTTCTTTTTTCTCTTTCTTTCTTTCTTTTCGTGCAAATATTATCCTTCCACAGAAAAAATAAATACTCTGTCATAAATACCGATCGTTATTAGCGTAAATGATTAGAAGACGCCGAATCTAATGGTACGTAAATTTGTATTCTTTTCTCTCTCACTCTCTCTCTCTCTTTCTTTCTTCCTTTCTGTATTTCTTTCTCTCTTTCTTTTCTTCTTTTTTTTTCTTTTCTTTTTTTTTTCCTTCTTTTGATTTACGACGAAAAAGATTTACGCGCAAACCTAACGCAACAATGGCGCCCGGTAGTGTTTCATCGAAGGAAGAAAAGAAAAAAAGGAACGAAAAACATACAGAGAAAGAGAGAGAGAGAGAGAGAAAGAAAAACAGTATGACATTTACGATGAGTGTTCGTCTCGCCATCGTAAAATCGTCGATCTTTTTTTTCCCCCCCTCCCCACCATTTTCTTTCCTTCTTTTCTTTTTTCCTCTTGCTTCGTATTTTTCCCCGTTTTTCTCACAAAATGAAAATTAATAAAATTCGAAACTCCGCAATACCGCGCGCGGTTCACCTTCGAGGATAGGTTTTTCTATTTTCTATTTTTTTTTTTTTTTTTTTTTACCTCCAACGATCGTCGTTCTTATCTTCCGGTTCTATTTCTTTCTTTTTTTTATTTTTTTTTTTTTTATTTTTTTCTATAATCCTCGTCGCACACACATACATACATACATACATACATACATACATACATACATACACGCATACACGCGTAACAGGAGCATATACGTTTTAGAGCATCACTTACGGGGTCCTAAGTCTAATCGATTGTCTTATCGTTAACAGTCTCTTTCTCTCTCTCTCTCTCTCTCTCTCTCTCTCTCTATTTCTAAGCATTCGAAACAGTCGGAACAATCTTTGAGATTAGTGGTAGTCCCTTGTCCCTACCTCACTTACGAATTTTTGAGCATTAGATCATCCCTAAGAATATTTTTTCGTCTAATCACTCTTTCCCATCCTACAGTATATTCTCGTATCGATCGCGAGGTAAACAAACAAACAAATGAACAAACAAATGAAATTGAGTATTAGCCTCTCAAAAATTCCTTCAAGGAGACTAGTAATCCTGTTTAAATTATATCAGCAACAAAAATATATTGCGCGTGTTAAGGAAAGATTACAAAAAAAAAATAAATAAATAAATAAAAAGTAATAACAAATGTCACCCTCCCACCTATCACCATCCACCCCATTTCAGAATAAATTTCAAAAATTATATTACATTTATTATCGAATTTAATTGATCTCTTTTTAAACGATATTAATAATATTAATAATAATAATAATAATAATAATAATAATAAAAGATATTAATAATGAAAGTATATTGAAAGTTATTGAAGAGTAAAATGAAAGAAAAAATAGAAAGAAAATAATGTGTCACCCTCGATACTATAAACCAAATAAATTTCACGATTTAAACTCCTCCTTATTTACCCTTATCCATTCTTCTGTCCTTTTCTCGTTTTATTATTATTTTTTTATTTTCATTTTTTTATTTTTATTTCTATTTTTATTTTATTTCATTTTATTATAAGATGATAGTCCTGGTTAGAGAAGAACGACATCATTATAGATCAATCTCATCTCATCTCATATATTTATATATATATATATATGAGTGTGTGTGTGTCTATATATGATAGTTAAGCTATTTGTGTGGCTATTTAATTGGCGGGCGCCATTTGCTCTATACATTATAATATAATAACGAGCCTTGGGATTTTCAGGAAGGATGATGTTATAATCATCGTTCGGGCAGCGGCGCTTGAATAAGGGCGTGACCAGGATATGTATGCTAGTAAAGAAGAAGAAAAAAAAAAGAAAAAGAAAAAGAAAGAAAGAAAAGAGAGAGAGAGAGAGAGAGAGAGAGAGAGAGAAAGGGAAGAAGAAGGGAAAAAAAATACCGAACTTACGAAAGGGAAAAAGATAAGGCAATGGCGTAAGGGACCACCGTGAAATATTTTTTTCGAAATTTTTATCAGTCACCGTGTATATATATATATATATAAATTTTTCATACCCAAAACTATGATAAATAATAAACTAAATTTATTATTACGTTGAAATTAACGAGATAATTAAGGGAAAAGAAAGACATGTATATGTCCTGCGTGTTAAATATTTTCTAAATCTAATCTAATCGTCCAATCGTAAATCATATCTGTTTAGAAATAATAAATATCGTAAAGTTTCGGGTAGGTAGGACGAATATTCGATTTATTTGCGATTTAATATAATTAACAATTATTTTCTAATAAATTGATAATCAAACGAACGAACGAACGAACGATTAGAATTCGAACGACCAACAAATAAAAATATCTACAAAAGTATTCAACGCCAATGGACGAAGACTTAACAATTCGATATTAACACGATTTAAATTAACGATGCAACAATTAATTATTTTTCATTAATAATTTCAAATAAATAAAATGTTACGCTAGAACGAACAACGACGAACGTACAACGACGACGACAAAAAGAACATAAAAAATTTTTTCGGTACGAATTCCTACGCCAATGAGGAGAGGTGGGTTAGGGGGTGGCGTAGAGAAGGAACGCTCGAATTTTACATAGTTCTTTTTAGTTACTTAATTCTAGAGAATTCCAGAGAATGAATATCGCCGTGCTCGGCGATAATTTATGATAATAAGAAAAATAAACAAACTCTCTCTTGGAACGGATCATTAAAACATTGTGACGCATAAAATTATCGTAGTATGGAATAATATAAAAAAAAATCACTATTATACATACATACATACATACATATATATATATATATATATATATATATATATATATATATATATATATATATGTAGAATCCTACGCCAATGTGGGAGGACGTGGCTATATACGAGTTTTATAGTTTAATAATAGAGCGGCGTTGTAAGGAGTGTTTGCTTATCGCAATATCCCTGATTTCCGAAGGCGAAGACACGGTAGAGAGAGAGAGAGAGAGCGAGAGAGAAAGAGAGAGAGAGAGAGACAGAGAGAGAGACAGAGAGAGAGAATCGAAGACAAGCTATACTGACGAGAAAGGAAAAAGGAAAGAAAGGACGAGAGAGAGAGAGAGAGAGAGAGAGAGAGAGAGAGAGAAAATACGAAAAAGAAATAACAAGATGGAGGGAGAGAACAAAAAATAACAAAAGGACGACCACGAAGGCGAAGACGAAGACGAAGACGATGACGAAGAAGAAGCATAGAAGGTAAACAAAAAAAAAAGAAAACTAAAAAAAAAACAAAATGGACGATAAGGTAAAACGAAAAACAGGACGAAAAAAGAGTTTAGCCAAAGAAACGTAAGAGAAGGGGGGAGGAGGAGGAGGAGGAGGAGGAGGAGACGGTGATAGGAGGAGGTGATAGGGGGTCTGAGGTGGTGTAAGAGGTGATGGGGGAGGTAGTGAACAAAAAACAAACGAAAAGACTCCCCAAAAAAAAATTCAAACGATGGGCCGCAACGAAAGAGAGCTCACACACACACACACACACACACCTCCCACCTGCGTCCCATACTCCTTAATATCCAAGGACCACCGACCACCACCCTCCTCAACCACCACCACCACCCAATCGTTTCGTCCCACTTCACCTCTCAATCTCAACAACGCGTACCTCGCCTAACCTAACCTTACCACAGCAACCATCTCTCTCTCTCTCTCTCTCTCTCTCTCTATCTCTCTTGGCTTTGAATCTCAACCCTTCCGCCCTCAGTCCTCCGCCCTCCGCCCTCCGCCCTCCGTTCCGTTCTCGTTTCATCGAAAGGACGAATAATCGGTGGATAATTTTCTGCCGTTGGGCATACAAACACCGCGGCGTATTTCGGACGTTCGATCTAATATGTCGGGTATCTAAATAATCTCTGTTGCGTTGTTTGGCATGCGGTGTATATAAAATACCGTCATATGTGTGTGTGTGTGTGTGTGTGTGTGTGTGTGTGTGTGTTTGTGTTTGTACATATAGTACATGTACAAAGTTACATAGGAACGAGTTAACATAATTCAATGTGGCTTCGGGCGCGATTTTTATTTCTATTCTCGTGTGTAATAAACGATTATAGTAATAACAGTGATTACGATTGGGTGGTGAATGGGTGGGTGGGGGTAGGGTTGGGAGGAGGTTCTTGAATAGGGCGAAGAGGTGGTGGTGGCGGCCGACGAGAAGAAGAGGGTGAAACGAGGCTGAAGGGTGGAGATTGCGAGAGAAAGAGAGAGAGAGAGAGAGAGATTGCGAATGTTGACTGGGCTGATTTTTTTTTGGGGGGGGGGAGATTTTTTTTTTCCTTTCCTTTCTTTTCTTTTTTCTTTCTTTTGTTTGCTTAACACGTTCGCACGACTTTCTTGCGTTTTATACGTAATGTATATAAATTATTATTCGAGGGGTGTGTGTGTATGTGTGTGTGTGTGTGTGCGTGTGTGTCTGTGCGCGCGTGTGTTTCGAAATTTTTTTTCTTTCGTTCCTCTTTGTATTTTTTTTCTTTTTTTTCTTTTTTTGAAAGGAGCGAAAAGGGAAAAGGACGAAGAGGGAAGAAATTGTACGACGCGAGAAGATAGAGATTCTTTTTCTTGGATTTCGAACGAGGATAATAATAATCGGGTCTTCTATCCTCCTCGTCCTCCTCCTCCTCCACCTCCTCCTCCTCCTCCTCTTCCTCCTCTTCCTCTTCCTCCTCCATCCTATCCCAATTTTTGATCCCCGATTTATAACGGGATGATATTTACAATTTTCGATTCACCTTTTTCACTACATTATTATTACTATTATTATTATTATTATTATTATTATTATTATTATTATTGTTATAGCTTATCGTTATCGTTATTATCATTGTTATTTACGAGTAAAAATGATCGTACCGTGCGATGGCATTTTTCTTTGAATTATTCACCGTAACCATAGAAAACCCTCCTCCTCCTCCTCCTCCTCCTCCTCCTCCTCCTCCTCCTCCTCCTCCTCCTCCTCCTCCTCCTCCTTTCTTTTTGTTTCTTACGACACGTTATAACACGACCATCTCTCTCTCTCTCTCTCTCTTTCTCATGGTGTTCCTTCTCTTTTAGTTTTTTTTTTTTTTATGGATCTTGTATACACACACACACACACACACATATCCATCTCTATATATATATATATATATATAATTAAAGTGATGACGGTGTTGTATAATTCGAGAGAACGCGTTTACCTTTCACACATTTCTTGAAAAAGAATTCGTAAATGAAGCTATTAATCCGAACGAGAGATCAAACACACGCGCGCAAACACACAAACATATATACTGAGTAGTATAACGTGATCCAAGATGATCGACGATAGATCGACGATGATCATCCATTTTCTCACGTGTGTTATTGCTTGATTGTGCCAGTTTCCTAGGTTCCTATAGCTCGCTGATGTTACTTTATGGTCAACTTTCCTTAATTACGGTCCTCCATTTTATAAGTTCGTGACCTTTCCTCGATTGCCTTTAACGAGTTGCCTTTTCTCTCTCTCTCTCTCTCTCTCTGTGCGTGTTTGTCCGTCCGTCCGTCCGTCAGTCCGTCCATGTTCTCGATTTAGAAAGTTTCGAAAGGAACATTAGAAAATATTAGATTAGGAAATAGGGCTAATTATTATTCGAATGATACTTTTGTCCTTTCTCTCTCTCTCTCTCTCTCTCTCTCTCTCTCTCTCTCTCTCTCTCTCTCTCTCTCTCTCTCTTTGGTCGTAATTATTATTACTTCTTTTTTTTTTTCTTTTCAAATTTCTTTTCTTCCCTTCGACTCTATATATAAATATATATGTGTGTGTGTGTGTGTGTGTGTGTGTGTGTGTGTGTACATATTTGTGTATGTACGTTTACATACGCTTGCATATAACCGTTTGAAAAATCATTAGTTTTAAAGAACTAAATTTCTCGTATAAATGAGAAAAGAAAGGGCTCTTCTCTCTCCAATCAACGAACGCTTCTCGGCAGTATAAAACTAAGCCAAAAAAAAAAAAAAAAAAGTTATGGGACCGTTTACACGATGACACGGTGAAACAAGCTCTTTCAATGGGGATTCGAGTTCTGTCGTAAAGTGGCAACTTGTCGTACAAGACGAGACTTTCTTCTTCTTCTTTTTCCTTTTTCTTCTT
>OU426872.1:1092943-1102943 GCA_911387685.1 Dolichovespula media
GAGATCGATCAGGTGTGTCTCTCAAGGTCGAAGAGATCATTATTATAAATCTTTATTTTTTTTCTCTCCTCTCCCCTCCCCCCGTTCTTCTCTTCTCCTCTCTTCTCTCTTTCTTTCTTTCTTTCTTTCTTTCTTTCTTTCTTTTTTCCTTCCGTTTCCTCTGATCGGCGATTAACTTTCGAATTAAATTTCATACCGTGGGAGATTGATTTTGTTTAAAAAGATAAAAGAACCACAAGAAACAAAAAAAAAAAAAACAAAAAAAAAACAAAAAAATGAAAATACAAGAATTTATTCGACGTTAACCGATTGCTCGAATAATATCGACGCAATTAAATATCGAATTGCGATCGGTGTCTCGTTTCGAATAACGAGAGAGAGAGAGAGAGAGAGAGAGAGAGAGAGAGAGAGAGAGACATGTTTCTTGTTACTTGATTTTTCTTTATTTATTTTATTTATTTCCCACCTCCATTCCCGTAAGAAACGAAGAAGAAAATAAAAATACAAAAAAAGGGAGAAAGAGAGAGAGAGAGAGAGAGAGAGAGAGAGAGAGAGAGAGATACGAAATGAATGATTTAACAAGATAAATCGCGCTTATAAAGAGTATAAAAATTAAAAGAAAAAAAAAACTCGTCGGCACGTTCCACTTACGCACTCTAAATCAAAAACAGAAAACACAAATAAATAAATAAATAAATAAATAAATAAATTTTAGAGAAAGAAGAACAAAAAAAAAAAGACACATATATACATATATACACATACGTATAGAGAAGAGAAACATATTTGAATCTCGTTCGAACGAAAAAAAAAAAAAGAGAACGTGTGCGGGGAGAGGGGAACAAAAGAAGAGAGAAACGAGAGAGAGAGAGAGAGAGAGAGAGAGAGAAAAAAGAAAAGATAAGGAAAGGAAAAGAAAGGGAAATGGAGAGAGAGAGAGAGAGAAAAGAGGAAGAAGAAGAAGAAGTAGAAGTGGAAGAAATAAATAGCGACGGCGTTAGAAACGCAAATTCAAAGTCTCAAACGTTTAAACGTTCCAAAGCTGAGATTGATTAATTGAAGGTTAAAGGGTTCGGGGAGCGTTAAGTGGTTCACTGAAAACCTTTCCTCTCTCCCTCTCTCTCTCTCTCTCTCTCTCTCTCTCTCTCTCTCTCTCTCTTTCTCTCCTTTAATGCCGAAGTTCTCGATCCTCTTGTTGGTTGAGTTCCAAATGCCGCAGCGCGACATAGGATGCCGCATGTGCAACTACATCTATATACGTACACAGCGTTCGTATGTGTGTGAATATGTGTGTGATGTATATGTGTGATGTATATATGTGTGATGTATATATGTGTGATGTATATATGTGATGTATATGTGTGATGTATGTGTGTGATATATATATATATATGTGTGGTGTGTGTGTGTGTGTGTGTGTGTGTGTGTGTGTGTGTGTGTGTGTGTGTGTGTGTGTGTGTGTGTGTGTGTGTGTAGGGTGGGTGAATTCTACGGACATGATATACAACATGCCGCATCTCTCCTCTACTAATGTATAATAAGTATATATATATATATATATGTATATATGTATGTGTGTATGTATGTATGCATGTATATGTATATTGTGTGTGTGTGTGTGTGTGTGTGCGTTAGAGGAATCAAACGCCGCTAAGAAAAGGGAAGGACAAATAAAAGGAAGAGAAAAGAATGCGACCTCGACCGGTTACCGTCTCGTTTCGTGTCAAAACACGACGCTAATGCATCATTAAAGGAACGCGCCCCTGCCATGTCAATGTAGCGCCGGTTAAGGATTTTAACTGGGACAGTACTCTTTTATATATATATATATATATATATATATATATATATATATATATATATATATATATTATGTGTGTGTACATATGTGTGATATATATTCTGTATATATAATCGATCGATCGGTGTATATATAATCGATGTACGTATAATCGATTGCTATATATATTTTATACGAATATTTAGAAAAAATAAAAGCGAATGAATTGGCGATAAGCTTTTTTCATTCTTCGTCTGATTTCATTATCTTTTCTTTTCTTTTTTCAATTATTATATAAACTTTTCTTTTATATAGGTTCGTATATACATACATACATACATACATACATACATATATATATATATACTCGTCCCTCTACCACAGTATCCTCGCCCCCTATTAACGAATAAATAAATAAATAATAAAATAAACAGAAAATACAAAACTTACTAAAAAAAAAAAAAAAAAAAAAAAAAAAACCAGCTCACGATACTATTTAGAAGAAACAAAAACAATAAAAAAATAATATCAATATTCGTCGTTCTCCTTAATCATTGAACCTTGAATCAATGATAACTATCAAGAAATTAAAAATCAATAATAATAATAATAATAATAATAATAATAATAATAATAATAACAGTGATGGTGGTGATGGTGATGGTAGTAGGTATAGGTAGGTAGAGTATTTTATTAATGGTAGAGCAGGGAGTATAGCGGTATTTGTATCGAACTACCGTATATACGTCGTTGAACGGCATACGAGAGTAATGCACGAGTTCAAAGGATATCGTAAATACGGTATGACAGTTAATCCTTCCATGGGATAACTCGCGAAGAGTATAGGAAGGACGTAGAGGTGTGATCGAGATGAAACGGTGGTTAAAGGTGATCGGGGAGGGGTGGGAGGGAGGGGGAGGGGAGGGGGGAGGTGGTGAGGAGATCGAGAAGAGGAACGGGAGAAAGCGATGAAATATCACGGCTGGTCTTATAAACGAGACAACCCAACCCAACCCAACCCAATCCAACCCAACCCAAGTAAACTGAACTCGAGTCAAGCCAAGTCAAGCCAAGCCAAGCCAAGCCGAGCCAAGCCAACAACCACTAACCGCGTCCCCCTTACCCTCCCATCCCCGTTTTGTACTACGTGTACATTGAGAGAGAGAGAGAGAGAGAGAGAGCTACTCTATACGCTTTTATAATCTCTCAAGAAGAAGGCTTTATACGTTGTTATCTTACGTAGAAAATGCGTGATAAATCTTTCATTCTGGTTGGCCTGCTAGGTAGGTCGTCGATCGGTTGGTTCTTCTCGTTTAGTGTATATATATATATATATGTATGTATGTATGTATGTATGTATGTATGTATGTATGTATACATGTCGATACGTCGGGATCGGTTTGTTCATTGGACGGTTCGTGATTCGTTGAGGATACGGTCAGCTGATATCGAGGAAGAAGATCCTCATCGGCCGGTGTCCAATCAGTACAACTTGAGTCTAATTTAGAAAGTGCGAGAGAGAGAGAGAGAGATATATATATATAGTATAGGGACGTATATAACATATTACGATCGATCATGCCCTTCGGGCACAGAGCACAGAGAGCACGCAAGCAAGAGCTCACCACAACGGTTCGGTTCGGTTCGGTTCAGTTCGGTTAGGTTCGGTACGATTAGGTAGTTCAGTTCGGTTCATGGTACAGTTGTTCAGCCTGGATCGGTTCCAAGATCGGATCAGGGTTTCAGGTTTAGGTTTAGGTTTAGGTTTAGGTTTAGGTTCGATTTTAGCCGATTCTTTTTTTTCTTTCCTTTTCTTTTTTGATTCTTTTACACTTCTTTGATATTTATAAACCCCCTAACATATCCAAACTTGCTTGCCTCTGACCGATTGCTATCTAACACTGTTTGATCGACCGGTATTTACGATCTACCAGAAAATGGACAATGATAGTTTTATCTTCATTATTTTATCGATGCATAATATTTAATTCATTGATCGACCGATTGATTGTTTATACGATGAACGTTTATACGTAGATTAATTTGACTTATAGATTCGCCGTTTGTCATCAATTATCTCTCCTGATTTTAATAATTAACACTTCAGCTCTATAGAAAGCTAAAGATAGAATAGCAAAGGTTAAACCAGGCTAATCCCGTCCCATTGAACGTTTTTAACCCGATGTAACTTTAATCAATTTTTAGACGAGATCTAAATGGAGTTATATCTCCGTCTATCTTAGCAAAAAAGAAACAATTAAATGGGATATATATATATATATATATATATATATATATATATATATTCCGTAAATGAGAAATTCTATCCGAGAGACGACATAAAATTGTTTTACTCGTTGCCTCTCTCTCTCTCTCTCTCTCTCTCTCTCTCTCTCTCTCTCTCTCAATCGTAAGTTACTTGTTTGTTTGTTTGTTCGTTCGTTCGTTTCTATCTTTTTATCGTTTAGATCACGAGAATGATCTAAACGCATTTTATGGTTTATGATCTTCGTCAAGATTATGACGTAACGTTAGACACGTAATCTCTTTTCTTAGATTCCCCCTTTTAGAATAGAATAGAATAGAATAGAATAGAATAGAATAGAATAGTCCTTAGGATGAGACGGCTACTACCGCATTCTTAAATGCATTAGAACGTGGTAACATTGACGTTTACGACTATGACACGACCACGTCGTCGTCGACGACGCGTTTTCATTTGATTAGGGTTGTTTTACGTCTCATCTATCTATTTATCTCTCTCTCTCTCTCTCTCTCTCTCTCTCTATCTATCTATCTACATATCTTTCTTTCTCGCTCCTTCTAATTAACAGTCGGACCCGTCAATTAAAACTCCGGGCCAAACTCTTTGACAGAGATGCATAAATTTGTTCCTCCCCCCCCCTTCTCCCCCTACTCCTCCCCTCCCTTTCTCCCTCTCTCTCTCTCTCTCTCCATCCTGTAATTTCATTCGTTGATTACGTTCGTTGTGTCGTACTCGTCATGGTCGCCGTAGTCGTACATTTTCGAACATATTCGAATTGAACACGCTTTTATTTTTCGTCATTGTTACGAATAAATTGCGTCATCGTTGTCGTTGTCGTTGTTGTTGTTGTTGTTGTTGTTATTATTATTATTATTATTGTAATCATCGTCATCGTTATCATCCATTATCCACCTCCCGTCACTAATGGCACAAAATATATCGTCGAACACTGTCGTCCAACAAAAATCGAAACAATAATGAAGCTACGACTATGTAACCCCATTCCTTATACCTCAAAGCAACCCTCCCTCAACCCACCCTTCCAATCTACCCCTCCCCCACCCTCACCCTCACCCCATTAATTTTACTTGTTTCCTTTGAGACCCGAGGTTTCTGCTGTCATTTTCTGATATCGAATTTGAAATATTATCGTTTGTGTGTAGGTGTGTTTGTAAGTGCGCGTATACGTGTCTATATTTCGTGTTTATGTGTGTGTGTGTGTGTGTGTCTTTATCTTTCTCTCTCTCTCTCTCTCTCTCTCTCTCTCTCTCTCTCTCTCTCTCTTTCATTTTTTTTTATGGCGAAAGCTCGATGAAGAACTTGTTTACAATATTTCGTTTATTTTGTTTCAATCCTTTCCACGTATCTTTCATTTCTTTTATCTTTCCTTTGTCTTTATTTCTTCTCTTTTCTTTCCTTTATTTATTTTTTTTTTTTGTTGCTTCACTTTCTAGTTAAGTTTCATGGTGGCCGATGATATAGAGATCATTCTTACGGTTGAAATTGATTGATTTCTATGTGATAATAGTGCTATTTCATGCTTGTCATCCTTCAACTATGTCTTAATCTGATCAATGGGAATATAAATCATAAATAATATATACGTGTGTGTGTGTGTGTGTGTGTGTGTGTTTGTGTGTGTATTATACGTGTACATGCTTTTCGTATACTCTAAGTGGTTCAATATTTTTTTTTTTTTCTAAGTACGTATTCCTTATTTTTTTTTTTTTTTTTTAAAGAATTCCAAGTAAAAAAAGAAAAAAGAATACATTCATTTGATTTAAAAGAAGAAGAAGAAAAAGAATCAAATTCACGAGGACGAGAAGAATCTTTGCATTTCACCCTCTAATATCCATCTAATACTCTTCTATAACACCTTTGCTCGTATTATCTTCCTCTATATCTTTTCGAGAATGTAAAAAAAAAAGAAGAAAAAAAAAATATATATATATATATATATATATATATATATATATATATCTAAAAAGGTGGCAGATGTCCGACAAACCTTATATGATCCTATCGTGGGGGCCGAGCCCAAAACGCCATAACTTGAAGTGCAACATAGAAAATCATGACACATCCCCTACTGTTTTCATCCAGTTTAGTCCCTTTCGAAGAGAAAAAGAAAAAAAAAAAGAAAAAAGGGAGAAAAATACCACCGTCAACCCTAAAAACACGTTGTGAATATTTCTCTCATAGGAAGATATATATATATACATAAGAGTTATACGCATATATGTATGTACATATATATATATATATATATATATATTTTTTTTTTTTTGAGAGAGAGAAAGAGAGATTTTATAACGTAATACGTAAGATAGCGAGACAAGTATGATCGTTGATAAAAGACCTTCTTTTGTTTGGACATAACAGACGCAATTATTATTAAAAAATTACGTTTATGTAATGTGAAATGTGATAAGAGAGAGAGAGAGAGAGAGAAATAAAAATAGAAACTAATTTAAACGGAACATATTTTTGTGTAATAAAAAAATAACCGATATATTGCATCAAATATAATATATATATATATATATATATAGTATATTAAATACAATCTATTATAAAAATATACTATATACATATATGTGTGTGTGTGTATATATTAAATAAATAAATATATAAAAAATAAAATTCCTATGTATTATTATATAAACAGATATTTAGTCGTCAAAAAAGACAAAAAATAAACGAATCGTTACGCTGGTTAAAAATAAAAATAAAAAAAAAAAAATAAATAATAATAATAATAATAATAATAATAATAATAATAATAATAATAATAATTTTACTTCGACACTCGCGATAATACACCGAATGAAATATCACGTATATGATATTTAATCGCTCACGTCTAAACGCACGCCACGAATCATTAATCTTTATGATATTTCGATCGTAACAATGAAAAATAAATATACTTTAACGAGTAAGTAAAATGAAACGAAATGAAGAAAAATAATAATATAAAAAAGAGAGAGAAAATGAAAAGAAGAAATTGCACATGAAAAGGATCGTAAAGAAAAAGGAAAAAAAAACAAAAACGAAAAAAAGAAAACGGATAGGGAACTCTCTTCCGCCAACATTATCATCCGAACGTCTATTATATAAAACAAATCGTCGATCAATTTCAACCTTCCTCCCTCCCCCTCCCCCTCCCGCCAACCCTCCCGCGATTAATATAAATACCGATCGCATGCACCATTAGAAATTTTTCCACGGATTAGATTGAAACGGAGTAATATCTAAAGAGAAAGTTTAAATGAGTTATTTTAAACGCGATCCATCTCGAACACCTCTACGGCATCGATTTATTTCATTGACCTATCGATACTTTCAACGATCCATTAGACTCTCGTTAATGCAATTAAAAAATAAAATAAATATATATATATATATATATATATATATACACGCGCGCGCACACACATTTATATATACATATATATATATATATATATGTATATGTATATGTGTATATATAAATGTATACAAGCCCACACGCGAAGCGTCCGTTTAAACGATATAGCACGCGATTACTATAAGTCGTTATACATAATGACGTTATCGTGTTCTCTCGATGGATTATTTTAAGAAGCTTACAACGAACCTACCTTGATCCTAAACCCTCCTCCTCCTCCTCCTCCTCCTCCTCCTCTCTTCACCCCATTTCATCCCTCCTTATTCACTTATCATCCAGTCTCTCACAGGCGAACACACACATATATGTTAACGTTTTGTTTCATTTTATTTCAATTTATTTTATTTTATTTTATTTTATTTCATTTCATTTTATTTTAATTTATTTTATCGAATCAATTTTATGAGGAAGGCAAAGAGAGTGGTATATACCGTTACACGGTCAATGTAATCTCTGTAACGATATGTACAGTGATACATACATACATACATACATACATACATACATACATACATACATACATGCACATATGTATACGTGCGTTCACAATAAACTTATATATATAAAGAAAAAATAAATAAATAAAGATGTAGATTGATCAAAAAAAAAGAAAAAGAAAGATAAAACACAATTATAATATTAATATATATAATATTGTATATATGTATTTATGTATGTATATGTTACCCGTAGAAGCTTTAATATGATTGGAATATAATATAACTTAATTAATACATATACATATATATGTATATATATATATTAATTGTTATATTTGTGTTATTTATGTTAAATTTGTATCATTAATTAATATATATATTTATATATATATATATATATATATATATATATATATATATTTTCTTTTGTTCGAACGAATAACGTAGAAGAAAAGAGAGAGATAGATAGAGAGAGAGAGAGAGAGGAGAGAAAAGAAGAATTCGTTTATCGTGGGCGAGAAGTGCAGTAAAATGCATGTGCATGTAATTACATGCATCTGATTAGGGACATGGACACGTGTACGAGCAATCTTTAATGGCTCACCATAAATGTTACTGCCAATTAACCGTACATCGGGTATTACTCCGAACTACTTTTTTCTTCGTGGAACTTTATTGGACGTTCGCGAGGAGGAAGAGGAAGAGGAAGAGAAATGAGATTAAGCAAAAAAAGAAAGGGAAAAAAAAGGGAGAAGTAAAAACAAATAATTTTAATAAATAAAATTATGAGAGTGAGATATATATATATATATATATATATATATATATATATATATATATATATATATATATATAATGGGGAATAATTAAATAGGGAAAGTCCGTTTGTAAGAAGAAAAAAAAAAAAGGAAAAAAAACTGCATCTTGAGAGGAATGCACATCGATCGGTTCGTGGGATTGAAATTAAATTAAATTAAATTAAATTAAATTAAAAAAAAAAAAGAAAAGAAAAAAGAAATGAATGAATGAATGAATGAATGAATGAAAAGAAACGACAGAAAAAGTGTGTGAGAGAGAGAGAGAGAGAGAGGGTGTAATACGCGAACGAGTAAAGGAGAATGAAAGATGAGGGATAAATTGAATTGAATAAACGGAAAGAGAGATGGATAATGAGGGATAATTGAGAGTAAAAAAGTGCATCGTAAAAGGTCCCACCGTGAGAGTCCTTTATAAATATCTCTAATTAAACGTACGAGATTTGCGCTTCTCGTTTTACTTCGGCTTTCTCTCTTTCTTTCGTTTTATTTTTATTTTTTTTTCTTCTCATCTTTTCCTCGGCGGCTTAAAATCGAACAACAAATGGAAGAAACTGCATTGTAAAAATTGCATCGGCAAAATGCGATCGTACGATCGAGCTCGTGAAATCGCGCTGTAAGATTGTTTCTTCTTTTTTTTTTTTTTTTTTTTTTTTTTATTTTGACGACGAAACGAGAATTCTAAACCAGACAAAAAAAAATCAGAATACATTAATTGATTGATTAATTGATCGATTGATTAATAAACAAAGAAAAAATTGTATAAAATCCGATCGATAAAATGTGCATTCAGAAAGGTGCATTAGTAAAATAGCAATAACGATAATGGTGATAATAATAATAATAATAATAATGAAAAATTTAACAACAAATTAATTACAAAATAAAATTCCACGATGCTAATAAATAAATAAATAAATAAATAAATAAATAAATAAATAGTTTCATTGACTGATCGATTAATAAATCGCACAAAAGAAAAAAAGAAAATTGTATAAAATCCATAAGATCCGATTGATAAAAGTTGCATTCAGAAAAATACATTCATAGTATGACAGAATAACAATAATAATAATAATTAAAAAAAAAAAAGAAGAAGAAGAAGAAGAAACAAAAAAAGGGATAAGAAGAAAAAGAAGAGGAAGAAAAATGAAAATAAAAAAGAAAAGAAGATGAAGAAGAAGAGAATCGATAGATAGAAGGAAAGAAAGCTGTAGGAGAATAATTCTCCTCTCGCATAAGCCAATCGGTGGCGAAAAAGTCACTCGT
>OU426872.1:1110443-1117943 GCA_911387685.1 Dolichovespula media
GAAAAAGAAGAAGTAGGAGGAGCATACATATATTTTTCTCGCACCTGATTTAACGGCTAAGAAAAACGAAGTCATGCCTCGGGGCAAAAGCAGTTCCGAAAGATTGTAAGAAGGTGGTGGGGGTAAGATAGGAGGGTGGGGGAGGGGAGGGGGGCAGAGGGAAGGGTAAAAAGAAGGGCAGAGGCGGACAGGCACGCAGGGACTTTGGAACTCGACGAACACACACACACACACACACACACACACACAAACATAAAACACAAACACCATAGGCAATACACCATACGTACGTACCTTACATACATATAATACGTGTATATAATTTTATACGTATATACATTTATATATACAATCATATACATTTATATATATATATATATATATATTAAAACACGTTTACGTTTATATAATGTGTGTGTGTGTGTGTGTGTTGTATGTGTTGTATGTGTTGTATGTGTTGTATGTGTTGTATGTATGTATGTATGTAACAACAGTATTACTTCTGAAAGAAAGAGATAGGTATAGAAAGAGAAATATATATATATATATATATATATATAGAGAGAGAGAGAGAGAGAGAGAGGGATGGAGGGGAAAAAAGAGGGTAAAAAAAGAGGGACAGGTAGTGGTTGGTTGATAGGTTGAGGGTTGGTAATATCCTAACGCTATAAAACGTCCTAAACTTTTTGGCCGATCCGTCGTAAAGAGAGAAACTTTAATCACGTTTGCACGCAACCATACGAATCATCATCGCGCACACCCTCCGCCTTTGGGTGAACCCTTTTCTTTCTCTTTCTTTCTTTCTTTCTTTCTCTCTCTCTCTCTCTCTCTCTCTCTCTCTCTCTCTATCTCTTTCTCTCTGTCTTTCTCTCTATCTATCTATCTCTCTCCTCCCTCTCGAGATGCCTATATATGCGATGGGAGAGAATATATTATACGAAAACCGAGAATGGATATGCACGGTCATTTATTCGCTCAAATGTATTAGTGTTATTATAAAGAGAGAGAGAGAGAGAGAGAGAGAGAGAGAGAGAGAAGGAAAAAAAATGTATCAAAAGAATCGGACGAACGATTTTTTATTTGTTCTTTCAGTTTATATTCCTGTTTTTTACTATTTTTATTTTTATTTTTATTTTCACCTTTACTTTTATTTCGTTCATTTTCTTCCTGCTTCCGTCTAATCTTTCCTTTTTTCTTTTTTTTTTTTTTTAACGTTTATTGATAAAGAGATTTCGAAGAGAGAAATATTACGGGGGACGATCTTTATTTCTTTTTTTTGTTTTGTTTTTCGTTTTCTTTCGTAAAAATTTGTCAATAAGGAAACTCCTCGTAACTCTCGTACGAACGAGAAAATAAATTTTTTTACGTCTAATATTTTCTAGAAAATATATTAAACGAGACTAAACGAATTAATGATAATAATAAAAAAAAAAAAAAAAAAAAAAAGATTAAAATCGAGAGAGCGAGAGAGAGCGAGAGAGAGAGAGAGAGAGAGAGAGAGAGAGAGAGAGAGAGAATAAAAAGAAAATAAAATCCGCTGGCATCGGACGATCAATCAACGACGAAACATAAACGCGCAATTAAATTTCTTCTAATCGCTTGAATGAAATTTGTTTGTAAGAAAGAAAAAAAAAAAAAAAAAAGAAGAAGAAGAAGAGGAAGAGAAAAAAGAGAGACCGAAATAATCCAATTAAAGTCGCCCCCTCCCTCTCAATAATCTAATCTTTCATTAGGAGTGAAAAAAACTACTTGGACTTTGAATGAAATGAACGCGTATCGATGATACGTCGTGCGTATTTTAATCTCGCGTAAAATATAACGAATTAAAATGTTTCTTCTCCAATCTCGAAGTAAAAATTTTTTGGAATAGACAAATCCATCCGAACGTTCTCGGCAAAGTTTGGATGAAGAAAGGAATGAAAATAAGGAAAGAGGGATAAAAGATAAATAATAAATAAATTTAATTATGAAATGTAATTCGAACGAACGACAGTACCGATGAATAAATAATTCAAAACGCCTTTTGTACGATCACACTCGACGAATCCTCCTCTTTTGAATGATATTGGAGTGGAAAAAAAAAAATAACGAAGAAAGAAAAGAAATTCTAAAACAGGTACGAACAATCTAATCTTTCGTATATACTAAAGTGGAAGAACAAAAAAGAAAAGAAAAAAAAAAAAAAAGAAGAAAAAACATAGAAAATAGCAAGTAGGACATTGAATGAATAAAATCGTGACATGAATACGAGATTAAGAGAGATACATAAAATAAATTAAATTTCTTTCTAATCTTTGAATGAAAATTTGAATACAACGAAAAAGGAATAAAAAAAAAAAGAAAAAATCTAATCTCTCTCTCTCTCTCTCTCTCTCCCTCTCTCTTTTTCTCTATCTCTAATCTAAAACGCTCCCTTCCAACCACCAATCATCTAATCGTTCGTGTAGTGAGGTTTATCGAAAAAAAAAAAAAAGAAAACATAAAAAATAAAATAAAAAAGGAAAAGAAGAGAAAAAGAAATTGGAAGAAAAGATATGAATGAATACGAATGATACGTAAATAATTAAAATGACCGTTCCTAATCTCTGAAACTAATCTCTCCTATGAATGAAATTAGAAGGACGTAATTGAAAAAAGAAAAAAAAAGAAGAATTTAAAACTCGGAGACTTTCGACGGAATAATTATCGTGAAATTTATATTATATTTAACGTACGTACGTACGTACGTACGTAAATTATAAAATAAATTAAATCCCTTCTAATCGTCTGTCGTTACGAAACTTGGATTAAATGATAATTGGAAAATAAAAAAAAAAAAAAGGAAGAGAAAAGAGAAGAAGACGAAAGAGAATTTTGAATGGGTGAAATGTAATGGGTAGAAAAAAAGGATATAAAATAAATTTGATCGATTTTGATCTCCGTTCGATTGGAGGAGAAACATTTCAAAATGAATACAATAATGATAATAATAATAATAATAATAATAATAATAATAAAAATAATAATAACGATGATGATGATGATGATGATGATGATGATGATAAACGAAACAAATAAAACATGAAACAAAAAGGCATAACAAAAAGAAATAAATTCGAACGAAAAAATAGTAAAAATAAGCGCAAACGAGGAGGAGGAGGAGGAGGAGGAGGAAAAAAAAGGAACGAAAACGAAAACGAAAAAGAGGAGAGAAAAGACCAAAAAAAAAAAAAAGAAAAGAATAAAAACGAAACGAAAGGGAAGAAAAACGAGAACGGACGAAAAGGAAAGACGAAAAGACGAAAGAAAATTAAAAAGAACATTAAAAAAGTAGATACCAAACGAACGAAACAAAACGAGGATATTAGAAATAGGAACGCTCGATGATTAATCTAATCGATCGTCCATCAAACGATCGATCAAATTTATCCTATCCTTACATCTCCCTCTCTCTCTCTCTCTCTCTCTCTCTCTCTCTCTCTCTCTCTCCGAGCCGACGAATAATAAATAAATTCGACGGGCGTTTTAATTCGATCATATCTAATAATACTTCTAATCAACGTATAAACACAAACCGCCGACAGTAAGATACCCAAAGGCGCCCGTACGAACGGTGTCCGTCCACGAGGCACGAAAACCCTCTCTCCTCTCCTCTCCTCTCCTCTCCTCTCTCCTCCTCTACACTCCTCTTATCTTCACTCATCTCTTCACGTTCTTTCACCGTCTAAACTATCCTTCACCACCGCCACCACGTCTCCTCCTTCTCCTCATCCTCCTCATCCTCCTCATCCTCCTCATCCTCCTTCTCCTCCTCATTTCATCCACCATCTCTACCACTTTATTCTCATTCTCTTTATCCTCATATCCTCGTCGTCTTCGTTGTCTTCGTCGTCTTCGTCTTCATCTTCGTCGTCTTCGTCGTCTTCGTCGTCTTCGTCTTCATCTTCGTCTTCATCTTCGTCGTCTTCGTCGTCTTCGTCTTCGTCTTCGTCTTCGTCTTCGTCTTCGTCTTCGTCTTCGTCTTCGTCTTCGTCTTCGTCTTCGTCTTCGTCTTCGTCTTCGTCTTCGTCTTCGTCTTCGTCTTCGTCGTCGTCGTCGTCGTCTTCTTCGTCGTCGTCGTCGTGTCGAACCACGTTCTCCGTGAGTAAGCCAGCGCCATCGTAATTCGTTCGAATTGCACGTACGCCAAGTTCCGCACACGCTCGATCTCTTTTTCTCTTTCTCTCTTTTCTCTTTCGCTCTCTCTTTCTCTCTCTCTTTCTTACTCTAACTCTCTCCCTCTCTCTCACTTACTCTCTTACTCTCTCCCTTACTCCTCCTCTCTCTCTTACTCTTGTAACACACACTCTACGCACACTTTTATCTCTCTCTCTCTCTCTCTCTCTCTCTCTCTCTCTCTCTCTCTCTCTCTCTCTCACACACACACACACATTTTTTACAAAATCTGTATCTATCAATTTATCTATCTACCTATATCCATCTGTCCATCTATCTATATCTCTCTTTCATTCGCTCTTACACGCTCTTTCTCTCTTTATCTCTCTCACTCTCACACGCTCTTTCTCACTTTATCCCTCTCACTCTTACACGCTCTTTCTCTCTTTATCCCTCTCACTCTTACACGCTCTTTCTCTCTTTATCCCTCTCACTCTTACACGCTCTTTCTCCCTTTATCTCTCTCTCACTCATACGTACTCTTTCTCTCTCTTTCTATCTCTCTTTTTTTTCTTACGTACGTCCTATGGAACGTCCGCACGAAAACTACTACTATCGATACATAATCTCGATATCTCGATATCACGATTCATTTCTTTTCACCCCAAATCACACATCTCTCACGTTATTTTTTTCAAACTCCAAAGTTCCTGAAATCTAACGAAATCGATTACCCTAATATTATTTCCATTACCCGTCGAGTCTCTCCCCCCCCCTCCCCGACCACCCACCATCAACCACCATCGTCATCGCCATACCACCTTAAACCTCCCCCCCACCTCTCCCCGCCTTCAATTATTCGGATTAATTACTTATACGCACGAACTTACGATTTCGATCTCTCATTTGGCTCGCTTGGCATTTCGACAGAGAGAGAGAGAGAGAGAGAGAGAGAGAGAGAGAGAGAGAGAGAGAGAGAGAGAGAAAAGAAAGAAAACATTACGAGCGACGTTCGTTATTTTCTTTTTTCGCTCCCCCTTCCCCCCACACACCCCCTTCCGTCCTCCTACCTTCCTCTTCCTCGTGTTTTACTTTTTCTACGCACGAGGTACGCGGTATGTGAGCGCGTAAGAGAGAGAGAGAGAGAGAGAGAGAGAAGGAAAAAAAATGGGCGGGAGGAAGAAAAAGAAACAAAAAGTAATAGGGAGGAAGAAAAAAGGAAAGAGGAAAAAAAGAAAATAATATAAATAAATAAAGGATAAATAAAGGGGAAAGCGTATAAAATGTGTATTCTCGCGATGGCGCGCGAGGTCGCACGAATTTCTTTGAAGTCGGCATGACACTAAACGCATTGGCTATACACACACGCACATACGCACACACACACACATGCATATACACACATGTACACGAGAATATATACGTTTACGTATACATATTATGAATGCATGCATGCATGTATGCATGTATCTATGTATGTGCATATATATATATATATATAATATATAAGTATGCATGTATGTATGTATGTGTGTATATCTATATATATATTTATGTACGAAATGCTTATGTGAGACGTGCTCGAAATGCCGATGCAGTTTGCTACGCGCGAGAGAGTGCAGTAAACGCCGCGAGAAAATTAGGGTTACATTTTTTCCCCCCTCCCTTTTCCTTTTTATTCTCTCTCTCTCTCTCTCCCTCTCTCTCTCTCTCTCTCTTTTTCTTTCCTTCCTTTTTTTACCATTTATTTTTCAACCATATCTCGCCTCGCATCCAATACATACATGTATGTATATGCAGTAATAATAATAATAATAATAATAATAATAATAATAATAATAATAATAAAATAAATGATAAAGGTAAGTATATAAACATTTGTTTAATATGAAATAATATATTTGTATGTATAATAAATATATAATGTATGTGTGTGCTTGCGCATGTATGCGTATGTAATATATATTATCCCATATTACATAAATTCTAACTATGTTTATATATATATATATATATATATATATATATATATGTCTCATATCAAGTATACAATAAAGATAATAAGTAATATAAATTTGTATTATACAAATACTACAATAATAATTATAATAATAATAATAAGAAGAAGAAGAAGAAGAAAAAGAAGAAGAAGAAGAATAAGAGAAAAAACAACAAGAATAATAAAAAAAAAAAAAGTAATAAAAAAGTAAAATGTTTTACAATATAAACTTTTCCTCCGATATATAAAATCCCGTATGAATGTAAATTTCAGATTATAAATTATTTTTATTACATTACACATTATTTCGTTATTGTATGGAATATATGTTATAGCTGCTATGTAAACATAAAGTATAAGACGGGCTCGCGCGCGCGCGAACGCGCAAAGCGTCCTCTCTACGAACGCACAAAAAATATGTTTATTCGAGAAGATCTTCGTGGAACAAGTTTTCCCATAAACATCCCCATAAATTATTTATAAAACTTTCATGCGTCAACGCACTTAATTTTCATCGGTATATACAACGATACGATACGCCATACGATACGATACACCATACGATACGATACGATCGATAATAACAATAACAATAACAATAACAATAATATAATAACAATAACGATAACAATAACAATAATAATAACAACAACATTGATATTCAATCAGGTTTTCCATCGTTTCCAACGTCTTGTTGTTATTTTTTACCTCTTTTCTCTTTTAACCCCCTCCTCCTCCCCCCCATCCCACCCAATCCCACCCCCCTCACCCGTCCGTCCACCCCTCTTTACCTTACGTTCCGACATATTTATTCTCAGCTGCCTCGTTTTATGGTTATCAAGGTCGTTATTTAGGTTGTAGCTTATCGTTTTCTCTGTCTCTCTCACTCGATCTCTTTCACTCTATCTCTCTCTCTCTCTCGCACGCTCTCTCTCTCTCTCTCTCTCTCTCTTGCACTCTCCATTAGACTCGATCTGCAGCTACGATACGGTTGTTCAAGGTGCATAGTGAAAGCGATGTTGAGTAGAACATTGAATGAGACCCCACCTTTAGTAGACTCGAGTTACCGATCGATATAACATCGTATGTATTTGTATTGTATATATGTATATATGTATGTATGTGTATATATATATATATGTGTTTAGAATATATAGAAATATATGTACATGTTTGTCTCTGTGTGCACTCACGGTAGACGATCTTACGATCTAAAACTAACACGTGATTAACGGTTCGCCAAAACGATCAGTTTGCCTTGTTATACATAGTTCAATGATCAATCAATCGATATCATTCCAAAATGATAAGGGGAAAAAATATGTGGGTTGCACGAGTGTACGTGTATAACTATATTTTTCTCAATT
>OU426872.1:1127943-1140443 GCA_911387685.1 Dolichovespula media
ACCGCAGTTTATCTATGCTCCTACATTTTTCTTGCCTTTTTTTATGTGTTCCCTCACCTGTGACGTCACTTCCGCAATAAACGTACGAAGTATATACAAGCTGACTCTCTTTTTTTCGTTTATTTCTGGTTTTTTTTTTTTTTTCGTTTTTTATTTGTCAAAATCTAAACAGTTCACGACTTCAAACTATCCTCTATATTTTCTATTTTGTAAAAAATATATATATATATATATATATATATATATAATAAAAAAAAATATTAACAATTAACTTCTATCCATACATATATATATATATATATATGGATATTATTATTATTATTAATATTTATTATTATTATTATTATTATTATTAATATAACACACAAACGCACAGACACATATAACAATCCAAAACATAGACAAAAAGAAAATAAATAAAACATACATATGCTTTTCTTCGAGGTCGTAAAGTTGCAAGATTAACTCGTAAAAAAGAGAAGAACCAAAAGAAAAAAAAAAAAAAACAAACAAACAAACAAAAAAACAAAAGCGACAAGCCTAACTAAGCGAGCCTAAGCCATGCTAATGGGGAAGGAGTGTGGGAGTGAAGAAAAGAGGATATAATAATTGATTTTTCAAATCGCCTAACACGCGTATCTCGAAAGCCATCCTTTTCTTTTTTTTTTTTTTTTTTTTTTTTTTTTAATAACAATAACAATAATATTTGCGTAGACGTCTCGTGGTCGAACGTTTGAGCGAGTATTTTTATTGGCGGCGATGTTATGGGATTAAACGAACGATGTCAAAACTGATCAACCACCATGGACGTTTTCTCACGTATCATAATAATAATAATAATAATAATAATAATAAAAAAAATAATAATAATAATAATAATAATAATAATAATAATAAATCTCTAAATAAGAAGATTACAATCAACGTATTACACGCGACTATTATATGACCTAAGGTGCAGTCAAAAATTCAAACGCACACACACAAGCGTATACACGTATATATATATATATATATACATATATATATTTATATATTTACATCACCTATACAATGGGACGGATGTTAAAAAGGAATAGATTTCCAATTGAATGGGGGGATCTACGTGGTTAAGACACCATAGACGAGAACCCGTGCGTGCTAAGCCACACCTTAGATTCGTCCTTATGGAATTTTGTGTTTTTTTTTTTTTTTTTTCTTTCTTTTTACTCGGACAAACGTGCGTGTGCGTGTGCGTGAGCGTATGCGTGTGTCCTTTTTTTTTCCTTTTGTTTAGAACGATAAGTTTTTTTTTCGAAAATATTTTAAATAATCTCGATCGCGAAGAGAAATTAATTAAAAATAAAAATTCTCCCTTAAATTTTCTACGAACTTACGGAGACGTTCGTAAATTCGTATAAAATCGCGATTAGGATCGAACGATGTATCATCAATAATATATATATATATATATATATAATAATTACTTTATATATATATATAAATATAATAAATATAAATATAAATATAATAAATATATATATATATAATTAATTTATATATATATATAAATAATATTATAATATAGATAATATATAAATAATATAATAATATATATATTAATATATAAATAATATAATTTATATATATATATATATATATAATTTATTTATAAATAATATCGATAATTAATTTTATTTGTAAACAAACGAACGTTGGCCGTTGAAAGATATGAGAATTAATTAAATAATCGTACAAAGTCGTATGAACGATATTAGAAATAAATTACGTTAGATGATATTTATTGTTATCTTCGCTTTGACTTCGGTAATAAACGGCTTATATCATGCTCGTACTGTTGTTGTTACATTCGATTATCATAACGTGCGCGCGCGCGCGCGCGCGTGTAACCGTGTATACGTGTTGTTGTTCGTACGCAAAGGTACTACTGCCATAGTCGTTTCCCAAACGTAGACAAGTTTTATCTATTTCTCGAGCTAACTGTCTCGAAATGTGACGTGCTTATCTAATAAAATCGCACGATCTATTTTCTGCAAGTCACTTTAAACGGTACCACACGCACGCACGCGCACACACAGACAGACACCATATCGTTCGATATCTCGACACCGGAGATTAAGTTGGAAAAGATTTAGTATGCCAAGTCATGAATCATTTTGCGCGGGTACATATTGTCACCAAAGTGGAACGATAAAAGATTTTGACCGGGTATAATGGAACCAAAAAAAAAAAAGGAAACCAATAAATAAATAAATAAATAAAATAAGTGTGTGTGTGTGTGTGTGTGTGTATATATATATATATATATATATATATATATATATATATACATAAGTATGTTAATGAGATGAAAAAGAAAATTTTCTTCACGAGAAAATTACAAGTCCGCGAGTATGTTAATAAGATTGAAAGGAATAATTTTTATGAGATTTTATGAGTGAAGAGAAAAAATAAATTATTATTATTATTATTATTATTATTATTATTATTATTATTATTATTATTATCAGGAGAAAAGAGGAGGATAGAAAGAAAAGAAGAGAGAAAAAAGAAATAAATAAATAAATAAAATAACATTGCATAATTTAAAGATAAACGATTTTTATATATCGTGGCTCCACAGAGAGAGAGAGAGAGAGAGAGAGAGAGAGAGAGAGATTTGTTAATACGAGTGCATAATACTTTAGTTGCAAAGTGGACTATTGCATTACGTACCAGTTACCAAGGGACATTCACCCCTCGTACATGGTCGTATATTTATGCATGTGTTTTGCAGAGAAGTGCATAGGTGCAGTTTGCAAAGTGCATAATTGCATTCCGATCCAGTTAATAGGACATTCACCCCGTGTGTCCACGTATGTAACTTACATGCGTCTCTATACTTATTTCCACGTATTTTGCCCATTGAAGAAGTGCATAATAGTATGCATTTTCCCGAAGTGCGGGATTGCACTTGTTATTTTTCAAACGAAATTACTAAACACCCGGTATGCGTGGTTGTTGTATTGTTTAACAAGTTTTATTATCGCGATGCAACGAAGATTTTTTTTTAATACGAGCGCATAATATGCACTTTTCAAAGTGTTTTTATTAAGCACTTGTTATCTTTGAAACAAAATGATTAGACACACACACACACACACGCGCGCGCGCTATATATATATATATATACATAGATATAAATTGAATTGTTTAACAAGGTATGTTAAAATGATATAGCGTGATTTTTCAACGCAAGTGTGCATAAGTGCACTTTGCAAAGTGCACAATTGCATTCTGATCCAATTACCCAGGTCATTCACCCTGTATATATGTGTGTACAGCTTTTATATATATATATATATATATATATATATATATATATATATATATATATGTATATGCACGTGTATACGTATATAATACGTGTTTTCTACATAGAAGTCCATAGATGCAGTTTGCAAAGAGCACTAAATTGCACTTCTGCCCAATTACTAAATACCCGTCCTGGTGCATACACATATACATACATGTGTGTGTGTGTGTGTGTGTGTTGCATTGTTTAACAAGTCCCGTTATCACGATCATAGTAGGATTTTTAATAGACAAGTGCATAAGTGCACTTTGCAAAGTGCATAATTGCACTTCGATCCAATTACCAGGACATTCACCCTGGACGTATTTGTTTAGTGCATAGAACCGCATACATGCAGTTTGCAAAGTGCACAATTGCACACCGGACCTATTACTAAACACTCAATATGTACATAATATATATTTATATATATATATATATGCATGTGTGTGTGTGTGTGTGGTGCATTGTTTAACAAGCTCTATAATAACGATCACGATTGGAATTTGTAATACAATTTGTAATAAGTGCACTTTGCAAAGTGCATAATTGTACTTCGATCCAATTACAAGAACGTTCACCCTATACATATACATATATATATATATATATATATATATATATATATATATATATATATATATATATATATATATGTGTGTGTGTGTATATAGATATACAAGCATACAATATACTTATACCCGTGTACGTATTCATATATTTACTATACGGAATCGCACAGATGCAGTTTTCAAAGTGCAGAATTGCACTCGGTCTCTCTTTTCTTTTTCTTTTCTCTTCATCTTAAAAAATAAAACCCTATTGTCTCGATTACTATACATTACAGATAATACGTAAATACATACATACATACATACATACATACATACATACATACATACACGTAACGTACGTGCATCAGCGTGTGCATTATTATTATCATTATAGTTAAGCTCAAATAAATTATGGTATGTGTCGAATATGGATCAAGTTATCCGACGTGTTCCCATGCAATTTATATATATATATATATAAATATACATATATATATATATATATATGAAAGAAATTTTTCCAGTGCCGAACAGACTCCCCCGCCCCATCCGTCCCAGCCCCCCGAACCATCCATCCGACGCCGCCACCCCACCCCCCCTCTCCACCCTCTCGGGCTGTTATGGAAGACAAGACTTGCAACGTGCGTCTCGGTGACGTCAACTTCGATTACAGCCAAATTCAATGGCAAGGTCTTTGGCCCCGGCCAGATCTCCTGGTGGTATTAAGGTCAAAGACAGCAAGAGCCTGCCGACTCGTTCGAGACCGCCGACCAAGTATATACACTGAGATATATACTCTTCTCTGTACATCGGACAGACAGAGAGAGAGAGAGTGTTCGTGCGTACATGTGTCTGTATGAGAAAGAGAGAGAGAGAGAGATTGTTTGTGCGTACGTGCGTGTGTATGTATGTATGTATATATGTATATATGTATATATGTATATATGTATGTATGTGTGTGCGTATGTATGTATGTGTGTATGTGTGTGCGTATGTATGTATATATGTATGTGTGTTTGTATGTATGTACGTATTTATGTATGTATGTATGTATGTATGTATGTATGTGTGAGAGAGAGAGAGAGAACTGTTGTGCTGTACCGGTCGCGATAAATTCATTTGCCGAGAGAGTTTCCTATCGTCCCTTTTTCGTACATCGATATATCGTAAACATCGATATATTAAATACTTTCAATGTAATTCACAAAGAAAATTCTCGATCGATTCAATTATTTCGACATTATCGTCCAATGTTATTCCAATGCACGCGCTTATACATTATATCGATCCAAATATACACGGGAGAATTTCTTTCTTTTACGACACACTATATATATATATATATATGTGTGTGTGTGTGTGTGTGCGCGCGCGTTACATTAATAAAAAAGGATCAATCGAAATTAAACGTCGAATCAATTCGATGAATTTGTTCGACCAACGAGTTTCTAATTGCTACTTCACCACTCCCTCTCCTCTACCCCGCCATTCCTAAAATTAATTTCCGATAACGTCTTATACAATGGTATTATTGTATTCGGTAATTAAATTATGTCAATTGGATTGATTAATTGATTAATTAATTGATTAATTAATTAGTCCGAAATGAAAATATTGTACGAATACGACGATAGGAATAATCATGATCGGTATTATTTTTGTTCGACGTATCCAATATCTCTCGTCTAACATCGTTCTAACGTATCTCGATGAATGAAATTTCGTTTAGAGTGACATCAAAATTATATAAGTTATTTTATATATATATATATATATATATATATATATATATATATATATATATATATATATGTATATATATTCGTTCGAATGAATTCGATAAGAACGTAAAGATATCCGTGAGGTTTCTATTCGTCTAACGTATTATCTAATATTATTCCAATGTCTCCCTTCGATGAATAAATTATCGATTAAGTAACAGTATAATTATATGTTTCGACTTAATTTATTCGTACGAATAGAATTCAATGACAACATTTTAGATAACTTAGTCGGTACGTATTAATCTAACGTATTATCTAATATCATTCTAACTTGTAACTCCTCTAAGAATTTTCAACAACGTTATTATACGGTACGATTAATTTCAATCGATTCGAATTGTGTTAATTTGTAGAATTGAAAATGATAACGTTGAATTATCTCTTGGATCATTTGACTCTCGTCTAACGAATTTTCTAACGATCGTTCGTCCCTTAAAATCATCCATCAAAAACCAACCGAGTTTCTTTTTTCCTTTTTTTTTTTTTTCTTTTTGATAACATCGATACGTACGAATTTATAATGTATGTAACTACTTGATAAATTCGAGAAGTCAACGATAAAAATATTGATCGTTCGATTCCTCTAACGTCATTCTAATTTCATTATCGGTCAGGTCGTCGGATAAGTCCGGCGCTTATCGTCGTCGATTCGATTTACCAAGAGTTTTCGGATGACCCTTTTAACCTCGACGATTTTTTTTTCTCATTCTTCCTTTTTTTTATTCATTTCGTTCCCTCGAACGAAGACCCCGGTCTCGTCTCTTTCTCTTTCGCGGAAATTTTTTATTTGTTCGTTCGTTCGTTCGTTCGTTCGTTCGATTTGTTTGTTTCAACCTTTTAAAACGTTTCTCTAACTACCACTTATCGTTCTGATTTCGTTCGATTTGGCAAGATGTGACGACCTATCGACCTTTGACAAATCTTCGATTAGGAACGTTTTAAGATCGAGCATAAAAATTTGAAGATCGTCGTCGTCGTGCGATCGCCGTTAAAAAGTAACGTTAGATATTTCGAAAATTTAAAAGGAAAAGAAATATTAAAGAAAACTAATGATGAAAAAAAAAAAGAAAAAAAAAAAAACGTATTCCACAGATCGGAGAAAAAGAAATAGTTCGTCGATTGGGGTAGATTAGAGGGGAAAAGATTCGGGGGTGAGGGAGGAAGCTTCAAGGTCATCGTCGATAAGGATAGATCGTAATCGTCGTCGTCTCATCTCATCTCGTGTCATATCTTCTAATATCATGCGACTGTCATCTCATCTCATCTCATCTCATCTCATCTCATCTCATCTCATTTCATCTCATTTCATCTCATTTCATCTCTCGTTCAAATCAAATCAAATCCAATCAAATCAAGCCAAATCAAGGTCTAATCAAGTCGAATCGAATCGAATCGAATCGAATCGAATCGAATCAAAGTCAAGTCAAATCGGATTAAATCGCCGAAGGTAACGCGAAAAAAAGAAAAGAAAAAGAAAAAGAAAAAGAAAAGAATGATAATGAAAGTGAAAAAGGAAAGGATGACAAAAAAAAAGAAAAGAAAAAAAAAAAAAGAAAAAGAATTTGGAAATCCCTCGAAGGGATTTTAAGAGGTGTGAATAGAGATGATCCGCGACCATTCGTTCCCAATTTATCGGGAAAGAGAATTCAATCGCGACTTGAGAAAAAAAAAAAAAAAAAAAAGAAGGAAAAAGAAATTTTGAAAGATTAAAAAGGAAACTAATACGTTAATCCTAATTTTATGCAAGTCCTCCACGCTTTTTATCCGTGACGAATGAGTGCCCTATGACACGCTGCAACGCACAAACAAACAAACAAAAACACACACACACACACACACATACAGACGCATTTAAGTACGTACGGTACGTGTTTATTCGCGTACCTGTACGTACGAACGAAAGAGATAAATAGAAAGATAGAGAGAGATAGAGATAGATAGAGATATAGAGAGAGAGAGAGAGAGAGAGAGAGAGAGAGAGAGAGAGCAAGACAAACAGACATCCAGACAGACAGACATTCAGACATGCAGACAGACAGACAGACAGACAGACAGACAGAAAGACAAGTATACAGAAAAAAAGAAAGAGAAACAGACAAACAGAGACGGAGAACATGAACCCCGTACAACTATAAAGAGGGAAAGAGAACTATGCAAGAGAAAGAGAGAAAGAGAGATAGATAGAGATAGAGAGAGAGAGAGAGAGAGAGAGAGAAAGCGGGCGGCTCTTTCGTCAGATAATTCCCCTGGTCAGGGTTAAAACAGCGTGGGCGAGAAAGGAACGAGATAAATCATTGACATAAGCTTGCTTGCTTGCTTGCTTGCTTGGTTCGTTGGTTGGTCCGTTGGTTCGTTGGTTCGTTGGTTGGTTGCATCAGTGAAAACGTCGGCCGCTTGTTTACCCGCCTACGCGTATTAAAGATCTCTTCTAATTCGTCGTAGTAAAATTAAAACCAAACGTAAATAATACACTTTCTCGATCATCCCTTCCTTCCTCCTCTATTCCGTTCTTCCGTCTTAAAAAGTTGGGCAATCAAAAAAAAAAAGGAAAGAAAAGAAAAGGAAAAAGAAGGAAAAATAAATTCTGTCCATCCACGAAACGATCCTTGATCGTTGATCGATCGATCGATCGATCGATCGTCGTCGTTTTGCTATCGCAGACGATTTATAAAATTTGAAGAGAAAAAAAAAAGAAAAAGAAAGAAAATAACTTTCGCACTTATGAAACAGGGGGAGGAATTTCTTTTCAATTGGACGCTTCAATATCGTATCGTATATATAAAATAAAATCCTGGACACCCGTTATAAACGATCGTTTCTCTCCTATATCGTAATAAACGTCTATCCTCTAAACCACCACCACAACGACCACCACCACCACCCTTCAGCCCCATGTGACTCGCCCATCTTCCGTAGTACCTTCTTCTTCGTATTCCTCTCATCCCTCATCCCTCATCCCTCATCCCTCTCTCACCATCCCTCATCGCTCGCTCTTTCTATCCCAGGTTTCTTCGGCGAAACCAGAAAAAAAAGAAACAAAAAAAATAAAAAAATAAAATAAAAAAAATAAAGAAGAAAGATAAAGGATAAAGGATAAAGGGTGATACGAGACGTGAGTGTAAAGTGGGATGGATGGTTGGGAGGGGAGTGGGGAGGGGAGTGATTCTTCGATAAAAGGAAACGTATCTACATATACCTATATATACGCATGCATGCATACATACACATATATATATATATATATATATATATATATATATATATATATATATATATATATATATATATATATATATACTGATCGTTTTTATTAGAGTATAAGCGTCACGAATCTTGATAGGGCTTTTGCACCTGTAACAACAACTCGTGGAGATCGCGTGGGCCGAGCTACATATATATATATATATATATATATATATATATATATATATATATATATACACGTATTATACGTCTATATAAGTATGTACGCATGTACCAATGTCTAGACAGTGTATGTAGGTGTGAGAGAGAAAAAGGAAACGAAAGAGAGAGAGAGAGAGAGAGAGAGAGTAGAGTGAGTGAGTGAGAGAGACGTATTAGCAGTTGTGATGTTCGATCGATAATACCTTAAACCTAACTCTTTGTCGGATTCCTTCCGAACCCTTTAGGAACCCTCCTAACCTCTCTCTCTCTCTCTCCCTCCGTCCCTTCCTTCCTTCCTTCCATCCTCCCCACGCTCCCTCCCCCAGAACCCACCCCACTCGTCCCCTTGTACGCGACAACATCGAGATAAAGAGAAACTCGCTTGAAAGCGAAGTGAAAGTGTTGCGGTCATTTTTCTTTTCATTTTTTCTTTCTTCTTTCTTTCTTTGCTCTTATCTTTTCTTTTCTTTTCTTTTCTTTTCTATTCTTTTCTTTTTTTGAAAGGGGGAGGGAGAGCCGGGTGGGTCAGAGGGGGAGGGTTCGTTCGTTCGTATCTCCGATAGTCAATGAAGGAATATAAAATGGTACCTCCCCCTTTTTCGATCTTGGTACCTCTCCTCCTTTTTCACCTCCTCCTTCCCACCCACGCCCTTCACCATCGCAGAAAGAGAGAGAGAGAGAGAGAGAGAGAGAGAGAGAATTTGGAATTAAATCCCGAAGGATCGAATTGTTTTTTTTGTTCTTTTTTGTTTGTTCGTTCGTTCGTTCGTTCGTTCGTTTCTTTCTATCTTTTTTTCTTTCTTTCTTTCTTTCTCGAGGGGTTGGCAAGTCAGGGGGTGTGGGAGATTGGGTGGATTGGTCGTTCGTTCGTTCGTACGTACGTTCATTCGATTATATTTTGTTCTCACGATCAAATTTGCACGACGATAATATCATTTCAACGACTCAAGTATATATATGTATATATATATACATATGTATATATATATACATATGTATATATATATATGTATATGTATACGTGTGTGCATGTAAAATATTATATTAATAATATTACAATTAAGAATATATTATTATTATTATTATTATTATTATATATATATTATGTATTATTAATATTATTAATAACACAAACATAAATATAATATATATATATCCGTTTGCAACATACCACGATCTTTTTGTTTTCGTTTTTCTCTCATTTTTTGCTTTCCTATTAGATAGAATTATTACCATAAAACCCATAAAAATATTATACAGAGATACGTAAATTTTATATAAGAATCAATTTAATAATACGCGACATATATTAAAAATAAGTATCGTTTAGCGAAAGGTTACTTTTATCTAACGCGCACACACACACACACATATATTCCCAACGTTTTACGTCAATGTTCGGTTTTTCTTTTCTTTCTTTTTTTTTTTTAATGTCCACCACCACCGCCGCCTCCTAACCCCTCCCCCCCCCCGATCTCTCCGAATTTTTTTTTCTTTTTCCCTTTTTTTTTTTCGTTCAATTTCAGAGCACACACGGAGCCGGGGAAGGGACATTTCTTACGTCAAACTATAATTCAAGGCTCATTTCCTCGCATTCAAGGCTCATTTTCCATCTCCACGCCCTAACTCCAAACCAGGAACTGAACGAACTCTCTACCTGCTTCTTCAGCAGCATCACCAACAGCAACAGCATCAGCATCAGCATCAGCATCAGCAGGAGCAATATTAACGACACAACAAGCAACACCAACACCAACAAGCGACAGAAGGATTTGAAACGCCATAGGTATTAACGATACGACGATTTATTTCTTTCATAGATTTAACGCGGCATTGATAAATAACAAACGATAAATAATAAACACGTATATATATATATATATATATATATATATATATATATATTTCTGTATCCACGTATATATGTATCCATTTATCTATGTATGCGTGTACGTACGTACGTACGTAAGTATATATATATATGTATTTGTTTGAAAAACATAAATCCATTATCCTTTTTATCTCGAACGATCTCCATAATATATAATATATGTATATAATATATAATTTCAAAGCGATATAAACACCGACGTGGCGATAAACTTGTCCCTTCCCCTAATTGGACGACATTTGTTCTAAATATTTCATAAATCCTCGAAGACCCCGGAGATCCATCGATCGATCGATCGATCGATCGATTTTTCTTATTAAATTAAATAAGAAGAAAGAAAAAAGGAAAATGAAAGAGCAACATTTAAAAAACGATAAACCTTTTGACGAGATTAGAGAACATCTTTTGTTCTTTTGAAATTCTACATAATTCTAACCATCTAAATCTTATATAATTAGATCGTCATATGATAAATATTAATTTCGATACTTGATCGCTGATCGTTCATTATTCTGAATCAATTATTTTTCTACGTTTAAATAAATATCACGTAAGAATAATAATAATAATAATAATAAATAGATAAATAAATAAATAAATATATATATATATATATATATATATATATATATTAGAAATTTATAATAATTATATTTATTTCGATAAAAATCTAGAAAAATTACGACTATAACTTTTGTCCAATCAATCACTATATGTATCAATGATTTCTAGATCGTATAATTTTACAAACACATACACACACAAATATATAAATCTTTATCCGTATCATTTCATTTCATATCCACGGTGTATGTTTCTTATCAGTGAAACCTAATCAACATTCACACGAGCCACTTATGCCATATCAAATCCTAACTCTTATATACATACGTGCGCGCGCGCGCGCGCGTGTGTGGGTAGAGCTCAGCAGGTGCCTTTTAAAATCCTTTTTAATTTCTTTATAGATATCATATGGGTATATAAATTTTTGTCGATCATCGATTAGGTCGATCAACCTTTTGACTTAGAACGATCTATCTCGATGCATTTATCTTAATTGGAACATGAAACCTCGCCGAAAAAGATTGTATAAGAAAGAGAAAAGATAAAAAAATTATATATTTTATATATATATATATATATATATATATATATATCGTATTATTAATATAGATATAGAGTTATAAATGAATAAATAATTAATTGATTAACGTGGATAACATAATTTTTCTTAATTTTCTTTATTTCTGTTTTCTCTCTCTCTCTCTCTCTCTCTCTCTCTCTCTCTCTCTCTCTTTTCGTCCTTATCTTTTCTCTCCTTTCAAATTCCAATTTTCGAGCTCGTAAAAAATTCTACCTTAAGCATCATTAATTCAGCTTAGTAAGTTTTATTAGTAGAATACTTGGAAACTTTTGGCCCACCCTATACAACACCACCCCCTCCTCCCCACCGCTACAAACGTATATTACACTATCGAACGTGGAACAGAATGCTGAAAGATAGAAAAAGAGACAAAGAAGAAAAAGAGAGA
>OU426872.1:1145443-1157943 GCA_911387685.1 Dolichovespula media
AATGATCGTCGAATTGTAACGAAATGTATGATTGAAAAAAGAAAAAAAAAAATATATATATATATATATTTTTTTTTTGTATTATTAATAAATAAAACACTGGAGATGAATTATGATAAGGGATGGGATATAATATTCGTTGTCGACCAAAAAAAATATACATACATACATATATATAATTTTCTTTCCTATCAATAAATAAAGGATTGAATGAATTATGGTAAAGGTGGATGTGAGATGTAATGTTCGTCGTCGAGGAAAAAAAAAAAGTAAATTAAATAAATAAAATAACCAAAAAAAGAAAAGCAACGAAAGAATAACAAGAATAAGAACAAAGAGTAAGAATAAGAATAAGGAATAAGAATAAGAATAAGGAATAAGAATAAGGAATAATGAATAGAAGAAAGAGTCGTAGTAACGCTTTCTCGCGGAAGCCCTCAAGCAATAGAGAGCCACGTGCTCGGGGGGATCTTTTAACGTCTCGTGTACGATTGGTGGTCGTATGTTTATATACTGACGCTACAAACACACACACACACATACATACATACATACATGCATTTATAAATACATAAACGAAGCGACGACTGACTCGACGACCGTTCAATTCTAACGGGTTTGTGCTCTCTCACGTTGACATAAAACGCTTTCGCTTTAAAACACCAACACACCGATAAATAAATATATGTGTGTGTTTGTGTGTATGTATATACATATATATTGCATGGATGTTGCAAGTAAAGATAGATATATCCTTCCTCGCTGGTCGATATCTGCTTGCGTGTGTATGTGTGCGTGCGTGCGTGCGTGCGTGCGTGCGTGCGTGTGTGTGTGTGTGTGTGTGTGAGAGAGAGAGAGAGAGAAAGAGAAAGAGACTTCCAACCAAGAAAAAGAAAAAGAGAATGAAAAAAAAGAAATTGTTAATTAATAAACAATAAAAAGAAATGAAAATATTTTTCGATCCGTTTCGTTTCATTTCGTTTCGTCAATCTCGTACGATTGTTTTAATGATGCAATGCGCGTTTTAATAAACGTTATAATTGAAAACAATTGGTTAAATCAATCAATCAATAAATCAATTAATTAATTAATTAGTTAATTATTCGGTTAATTAATTTACTCAATTGTGTTTTAATTTTTTTATTTTTTTAAGTTAAATTAATCGATTAATTTATCCGAAAATCACCGATCGAAACTTTTCTTCATCCTTTTAAACATATCTCTCGTACTTTCTTTTCTCTTCCTTTTTTATTTTCTTATTCTTTCTTGAAATCGTACGAACGAATCGATCAATCAAATTTTATTACGCTTTTAATACACACACACACACACGCTTTTATTACCTAACGATATTTTCTTATGAAGGAAAATATTGCGTTATCATTCGTTTGAAAGAAAAAAAAAATAAATAAATAAAAGAAAAAAATATTAAAAGTGTTTTTAAAATACTGGATAAATTATAGTCTTGCTTCTTTTCCTTTTCTTGCCCCCCCTTTTTTTTTTGTTTTGTATGGACGACCATAAAAGTCTTGAATTAGCATACATACGTACATACATACATACATGCATACATATACATACATATTTATATACATATATATATATATATATATATATATATATATATATACATATATATATTACATATATATATTACATATATATATATATATATATATATATATATATATATATATATATATATATTACATATATATACACATATATAAATACTGATTATTTATTAGAAGCACATGTATAAAAATGTGCCGGTGATAATACTGACCCGAATAAATAACTACCTATTTTTTTTATTTTCCTTTCCTTTTGTATCTTTCCTTTTCTTTCTACTTTCTTTCTTTCTTTTTTTCTTCTTCGTGGACGATCATAAAAATCTTAGCTTAGCATACTACACATATATATATATATATATATATATATATATATATATAAATTGCATTAAACAAAAGACTAACAGAGAACTATAAACTTTGAATTTTATTTTTTCGTTCTTTTCATTATTGCAAATCAGATAAAAATACTTAAAAAATATTAAAATTAATCCGTTCGAAGATTACGAAAAAAAATGTGGATCGAGCAAATTTGTTGTCGATGTTTTAGGAAGGAGATAGAAGGTAAAGGTAAAGAGAGAGAAAGAGAGAGAGGGGGGGGAGGGTGTGGAGGTTGGGAAGGGTAGGGAGAAGAGGGTGGGAACCGATCAGACGAAGAAAAGGGGAGAATTCGAGTATATACAAAAACTCGCCTGGTCAGACGACGACACACAACGACGACACACAACGACGACGAAGACGATGACGAAAGAGAGTGAGAGAGAGAGAGAGAGAGAGAGATCGCGTTCTCTCTGTACGTGTAATACATGTTTAGTGTGTACGTATATATATATATATATATATATCAGCTTCTCGATCGAGTCCTTTTCCCGATCATCTCGATCCTCGATCGACGAAAAGATCTTTCGATTGAAACTTGGCACTTCGAGCTTGACATTATCGATAATCGAAAATATTCAAAGATAGAACGATGATAACGAAGACGAACGACGATGACGATGACGATGACGATGACGATGACGATGACGATGACGATGACGATGACGATGACGAAGGGAGAAGGAAAAATAGAAAGGAAGAGAAGGATACTGAGTTATTTGAAATGATTTGTGTGAGATAGAGATAGAGATAGAGACAGATGGATTGGGATTAATATTTAAGATTAATTACTATTACGATTACGATCACGATTACGATTATGATGACGATTACGATTGAGAAAGAGAAAGAAAAAAAAAGAAGAAGAAGAAGAAGAGGTAGATAAAATTAAAAGGAGATTGGGGGGGTGGGGGTAATGAGTTATATCGAAAAGATTTATATTGTAAGAGAAAGATAGAGATAGATAGATAGATAGATAGATAGATAGATAGATAGATAGATAGATAGATGGATGGATGGATGGATGGATTGAGGAGGGAGGGGGGGGGATAAACGATAAGAGTAAAAGAGACAGAGATATAAAACCCGAACCATGACGATGTCGATGATGACGACGACGACGAAGAAGAAAAAGAAATACATTAAATGCGACGAAATTTTTGTAAATATAGTCGCGTTTAGGAATAAAAAAAAAAAAAAAAAAAAAAAGGAAGCAAAAAAGAAAAGAAAGATCGATAATAGATATAAAAGCGAATTGATTGATAGTAATGGATAAAAATATATATGAGTATATTTATGATGATAACGATGACGATGATGATGATGATGATGATGATGATGATGATGATGATGATGATGATGATAATAAATCGACGACGACAACGACGACAACGACGACGGCGACAACTATGACGATGACGATGAATATTACGATGAAAACGACGACGATGACGATGACGATGACGATGATAATAATGACGATGACGATTATTATGATAATTATAGGAAGTAAGAAGAGCGGTAACGTTGTATCAGGATCTTACTTATGAAGGAGTAACGTATGAGAATGAGACGGATAATAAGACGGATTGGTGGAAAAAAAATGAAAGAGAGAGAGAGAGAGAGAGAGAGAGAGAGACAAAGAGGTCAAACGAACGGGGAGCAAGGGTCACATACCATTCGAAAGACTCCTCCTCGGCGCGTTTCGATCGCGGTTCCACACGAGTATTAAAACGCGAATCGAATAGGGGGTAACGATTAGCCTCGGTTAAAGGCTAACTAGGCTTTTGGATCTTCTCTCATAAAGAGAGAAAAAGAAAAAAAGAAAGAGAAAGACAGAAAGAGAAAGAGAGAAAGAAAGAAAGAGAAAAAAAGAGAGAGAGAGAGAGAGAGAGAGTGAAATATAGAATGATAAAGATAAAAAGAGAGAGAGTGTACGTGAGAACGAGAGAGAGAGAGAGAGAGAGAGAGAGAGAAAGTAATCATGCCACGAGGTTTTTAGCGAGCTAGCACGCACATTATTATCAATCGTCCGTGTTTAGACACTACCGGGGCGACGTGTGATTAGAGTATGGTCTTATCAGCGTGAGCGTGCACGGGGTACTGAACCACGGAACGGTGCCGGCCCCTCTTCCTCGTATTTCCTCACCCAGCGTGGAGGGACAGACAGGTGCCCCAGCTTCTGTCTCTGTTAGCTCGTTCACTCACTCGCTCACTCGCTCGTTCGCTCGCTTGCTCGCTTACATTCTCTCTTTCTTTCTCTCTCTCTCTCTCTCTCTCTCTCTCCTTCTTTCTCTCTCTCTCTCTATCGTACTTGCTCACTTCTTACTCCTTCCATACAACCTTCTTCTTCTTCTTCTTCTTCTCCTCCTCCTTCTCCTTTAACTTCTACTTCTTCTTCTTCTTCATCTTCTTTTTCTTCTTCGACTTCTTCTTACTACTTACTTACTTACTTACTTACTTACTTACTTCTTACTTACTTACTTACTTATTTCGCAAGCATTAAAATTCAGTAGACCGACTTAACTACCCAGAGACCGAGCCCGATTAAGCTTTACCTCTTTTTTAAAAGCTTAACTCATTCCTTTACCTTTTATACTTATTCTCATTCGTATCATTCCTCCTCTTCCTCCTCCTCCTCCTCCTCCTCCTCTTCTTCTTCTTCTCCTTCTTCTTATGCTTTCTCCTTTTTGTTTCTACCGTACAACCGAATTAATACCTGTCCGATAGATCAGACATTGTCGCAAAAGATTGATAGGTTCTAACGTAATAAATGTTTCTTCCCCCTTTTGGCGTAAGGCAAAAGTATCCAGGGGTAAATTAAAAGCTCCCCGTCGGTCTTTATAGATTTGTTAAGGTTTATTAGTTTAAATAGACTATTTTTCATTTTCAATTATAAGACTTGATTAATATCCGGTACTTATTGTAAAAGTTGCACCAGTGTTATTGTACGAATAACATTCTAATGGATACTCTTCTCTGTGGTAAAGATATTCGAGGGAAAGTGATTAATTACGTTTCATTTAAGGACTTCTTATGATTGCAATGAGTTATATCCTTTATGTATATGTGTGTGTCTGTATGATATATATATATATATATATATATATATATATATATATATATATCTGTTATATAAATTGTCTAATAATTAAAATGTCCAAAACTTCTATATATTCTTATTAATCTAAATATATGACGCAATGGTTCAGCTAGGGTTGATTAGTTATTAATTACGACGCAATTATCGTTTTAGAATATCATAGAAGTGTACTACGTCATATAATACAAAACGTTGAGAATTCTCATACACAAAAAAAAAAAATATATATATATATATATATATATATATATATATACGTATATCGGTTTATCCTATAAATAATTTCAAAACGTACGTTGAAAATATCGTAAAAGAATTTCAACCATTCGAATTATAATCGTGAAACGTAATAAATTAAACACGACGATGAAAAAAGATACATAACCTACATAACCTTATCTCGGAAAACGAAGTGACCTTGCTCTTCTTAATCTTCCTATCGTTTTACGGGCTGCTTGGCGGCTTCTTATGAAATACATATTATTTTACGAAATATGCGTTAACCACGCTTTTATGTACGTATAAAATCTACAAGAATTAAAGATAATAGATAAATATATAACGTATAAGGATATATAAATGGATCTAAGGCAGTCCGCGAAATCTCGCTATCCTATATCTTTAATAATACCGCAAAGGCGAATATATAAAATACAACACACACAACAGAGCGGACGGACTACCGACGAGCGCGCACGTGCCGCGCGCGAACAGGCATGAACACGCATACATAATAAGTCGACGTAACGAAAGGTATATCTACTACTGGCAAGCATGGAACGAACTTGTACGAATGTATACGACGAAGACCGAACCAGAAAGAAACAGAGAAAGAGAAAGAGAGAGAGAGAGTGCGATCATCTGAGCGAGCGAGTGAATGTGAATGAGTGAGATAGATATATATATATATATATATACATATGTAATAAGTCGTAACGTAAGGTACCTACTGAGCATGCGTGCGTGTACTCGTACGAATGTACACGACGGTGACCGAACTAGAGCGAGCGAGAAATAAAGAGAGAGAGAGAGAGAGAGAGAGAGAGAGAGAGAGAGAGAAAGATAGAGAATAGAGAATAGAAACATGGCGTTGGCGGTGAGTCGTCTTTCAAGACGAGCCGTTCCGTTCTCGCGGAATTATCGGTATGTTGTGCGTGCGTACAACTCGTGGCGTGTTGGTGACGATAGCCTTAAGAAGAAGCTGAGAACCGGCATTGGGATACTCTCGGCCGGTTCACTGATATTTATTCTGACGCAAAAGTACTCCAGAGTCAACGTGGTGCACGCCTTGAAATCACGTAAGGTGCGTGAGTACAGTCCAATCTGAAAGTCTCCACTGCATAGGTTATGTACGTATGTATGTTGTGTACGTACATATATATATATATATATATATATATATATATATATCTATGGTATGTATGGTATGTATGATATGTATGTACTACGTACGTACTTGTGTATATATATCTCTCTCTCTCTTTCTCTCTTCCCCTCTCCCCCTCTTTCTTTCTCTTCGAATCCTTCTCTCGATATTTCGCGCTAATATCGACGTCTGCGTCTCTTCTAATCGAAATCTTTACTCTAAACTAACGACACTACTTATGATTCTTATTTCAATTGAATTAAACGTATTGAAAATTATTTTATGTATATACATGCATGCACGCACGCATACATACGTACGTACGTACGTACATACATACATCATACATATATTATATATAAGTATAATCATAACCTAATCTATGCATAGAGATTTTCTTTGAAACGTCAAATGGTAATAAAATATTTTATATACGAGTGATTTCTTTGTCAATTTATTGAGATATTTCCCATAATGTGATTGATTAATGAGTAGGGGAAGGAAAAAAAAAAGAGGAAAAGAAAAGAGAGATTTTTGTAAGAGAATGTATTTTACATGGACCCTGTATTTTCTTTTTTTCTTTTCTTTCTTTCTTTCTTTCTTTCTTTCTTTTTTTTTTGTTTGATTTTCTAACGGTATTTAGTTTGAATATATAGAAATATTTCAAAGCTAACGATTTGTCTTATAAGTCACAGAGAGAGAGAGAGAGAGAGAAAGAGATAGAGTATACAACTTTGTTATTGGTGTCGCAATCGACCGTTGAATTTTTATTTGGAAACATTAATTTTCAATATCTTTCTATATGTGTAAGAGAGAAAGATAGAGAGATAGAGATAAAGAAAGAGATAGATAGATAGGTAGATAGATAAACGAATGAAAACTGATAGATAATAGGATTTTATAAGAGGATGTATCTTACAATTATTTGTTTAAACATTGTTATGACGGTTCTCAATGTAGGTAGGATATATTTTAGAGCTGTCAATTGATGGTATAAGTTGAAATCAAACCTCGTTATCTTTGTCACAATCGACCAGGTGAACTTTGATTTAGAAACTTTGATACTAACGTAACTTTTGTTAAACATCTACTTCATTGTTTATTCACTTCATTGTTTGATTATGCAAGGGAATAATATAATATTATGACTTGATTTCTCTTTCGGTACTTTTCTTTTTCTCTTCTATTTTCTTTTCGTTAATAAAAAAAAAAAAAAAAAAAAATCTTCTAACACGGCTCAATCCTAAGAGAAATATCTACTAAGAGCTATCGATTAATGGTATAAATTATAGTAAAACTGTAGTTACCGATATCGGAATCGACTGTTGAACTTTGATAAGGAGACTTTGATTTTGCATATCTTATTATACGTACATGAGAGGAGAGAGATAGGAAAAAAAAGAGAGAAGATAAAAGATAGTGAGAGAGAAGGAGATAGATAAAGAGAGAGAGAGAGAGAGAGAGAGAGAGAGAGAGAGAGAGAGAGAAAACTTGACACATATGGTGTACGTATTTCCCTATAAATTCAATGATTATCATCCAGCTCGCATAACTTAGAAAGACGATAATGATAAGGAAACTACTCGACCTCGAAAACTTTTTTATAACCTCAAGCCATTTGTCATCGTAATCTGTTAAGAACGTGTCTCTCGAAATTGCCTATCTTCTCTCTCACTTTTTCTCACCCTCTCTCTCTCTCACCCTCTCTCTCTCTCTCTCTCTCTCTCTCTCTCTCTCTTTCTCATTGCTTGGTAAATTGTACAGAGAAAAGAGGATGTACAAGTTTTAGTTATGTGACGTGTCTACTAATGTATGCACATACATACGTATTATCTCTATAAATACATATGTGTGTACAAATTTATTTTAACATACATACTGTCTCTTCACTCACACATACGTATGTATATAGAAATTTATTTAATATATATATGTGTATATATATATATATATATATATATATATATATATATATGCGTGCGTGTGCGTGTTTGTGTGCGTACACATATATTTAGGTAAATACGTAGGATATCTAAAAATCATTCTTATGTACTTGAAACGATGATCTTTGTCAATGTATATATTATACATAGTTCTTCCTTAGTCACTCGTTATCTCATACGCGTGGGTGGCTGCAACGTGGTAAGGACGATCGGTATCAGAAAAAAGAGAAAGAAAGAAAGAAAGAAATAGTGGGAGGGAGAGAGAGAGAGAGAGAGAGAGAGAGAGAGAGAGAGAGAGAGAGAGAGAGAGAGAGAGAGAGATGCATGACCATTTGAAAGTACTACTAGAATAGTAATAACATCGGTTTGAATATAATACATATACACACTTATATACATAAGTTAGAATGATTAATAAACGTGAGAGCGTACATTTAATCTATTCCAAACTCGTTCGACTAGTTCTGTCGAAAAACGTTGACGTTATTATATCTGCTTACGTATGTATTTATGTATGTATGTATGTATGTATGTATGTATGTATGTATGTATGTATGTATGTATGTATGTATATTATACGAGCGTTAACGTATTACGTTTTATTTACATTGTAACAGACGTATTGACCTAGTGATAAGGATACGCATGTAGATTGATGTTATATATGTACATAGTGAAATTAATACTACGTGTATGGACTGAATACATGAAGAATTTCGAAGAAGTAGAAGTGGAAGAAGAAGGAAAAATTAATATTTTATATGAATTAACGATCCGTTTTAATTTATCATAAGTTTTTATTTTAAAAAATTCGTACGTACGTGTGTGTGTGTGTGTGTGTGTGTGTGTACGTACGTACGTATGTATGTATGTATTTATGTATGTATGTATGTATGTATGTATGTATGTATTGTATGTATGTATGTATTTATAAATCTGATTGTACTCTTGTTATATTTTGTGTAACAAATGTATTGATTTAGTGATAAGAATCTGTAGAATTAATTAAATTGTAGAAATTCTTCGTCCTATCTAAAGAATTGAGGGAAAAATAAAGAGAATAAGAAAGAAGAAGAAGAAGAAGAAAAAAAGGTGAATATCAGAGATATCTTTTGAAAAATATCTTAAAAAAGAAAAAACAAACAAAAGGAATAATTGATATCAAAAATTGTATTAACGATATCAGTTCTTAATTATACTCACGTATATCCGTAAAAATTTTTTTATTATATATATATATATATATATATATATATATATATAAAACTGTAATAAAAAAAATGATAATAATAAAAAAAAATATATATATATAATAATAATTAAATCGTAAAATTTTTCACTCATTTTCATTCACTTCCATTCATTTCAATTATCTTTATATAGAATCAATCGATATCGAAAATTAAATCTAATTATTTTTTCTAATTAAATTGTTATATACGGATGATCATCAAGAAAAAAGGAAAAAAAAAAAAAAGAAAATCGAAGGGGGAGGCGAGAAAAAGGAAATTTTATAATACAAAATCGATTAAATTTTACGCGTAATCCCATTAGATCTAAGAAAATTTTCAATCCCATTTATATTAAAAGAATTAAATTAACGTCGAAGAAAAAAATCCACGAGAATGTTTATTACGATTACTCAGGCACGTTCGAAACCCTTCCTATTCCTTCATTCAAAATAAACAAAAATAAATAAATAAAAGACCAAGAAAAGAAGAAATTAAAATAAAAATAAGAAAGGAGAAAAAAACACTCGATAAACCCAATCTCAATTATCACGTGTCACTAATATATTTCATACGTATGTGTGTATATATATATATATATATATATATATATATATATATATATATATAAATAAATAAATAATGACAATTAATCTGGAGTTATATAGTTACTTATATCACCGATATTCACATAAATCGTAACTCATAAATTTTCTCAATCCCACGTGTTCGCATTTTTTTCGCGCGCACACGAGAACACACACACACACACACACATATACGTACATACGTATATACATATATACACGCAAAGATACGCTTATAGCGTACGCACGTACGTAAGTAAAAGAGATCCCATACATAAATACAAGTAATATACGAGAGTTGGCGAAAATTCATTGGTTGGTTAGGACCGAGTGTTTAAAAAAAATAAAAAAAAAATAAAAAAAAAATAAATAAATAAAAATAAAAGAAAAAGATGTCGATAGGCAACGGTGAAAGAATTATCATCCTACGGACGATTTAACGTTGGCGTTTTACAACTTCATCCTGCGATAACAACATACGTTTACTTATCCTATGATTACATATATGTATCTACACACACATATATACATATATATATATACATATATATGCATATAAATTTATCAGGTAGCTCGTATGAATTATTATTACTATTACGTAATATTTCTAATAGGTTGAAGGGTCTCCGATCGAATTTAAATATTAACGGACGACGATGGGAACGAAAAGGATAAAGGATTAAATTAAATAAAAAAAAAAAAAAAAAAAAAAAAAAGAAAGAAAGAAAGAAAGAAAAGGATAACAAACGAACAAATGAATAAATAAACAAAAAGAAGGAATACATGACAAAAGTAAGGAACTATGGTTGTAAAACCAGAACGATGCTTGTAATATCCTTGCAAATGTATAAATATATATATATATATATATATATATATATATATATATATATATTGAGAAATCGTTAACGAGATAGAGATAGTGATATAATGATAGTGATAGATAGATAGATGAATACATAGATAGATAGATAGATAGATAGATAGATAGACAGAGATAGATAGAAACGGAAACCTTTAAGCAACACAGCGAGAAAAAGATTTAAATGCATTGCCTTCGCGAGACTAACCGGACGCGTACATATATATTATATATACACATATACATACATACATACATATATATATAAATACGTATATACTCGTATATTATCTTATATAATGTACGCAATCTATGGGAATCGAGTAGTCGATCATGATCGAGCGATCTCGAAAGATTTCATGTATCGATAGGGAAAAGGGTTGATATTACAGAACCGACAAAGACTGTACATATATCTCATCTCTCTCTCTCTATATATATATATATATATGTATATATCTGTATATATCTGGCTAAGAGTAAAAAACTAAAATTAAAAATAAAAAAAAAATAAAAAAAAAAATAAAAGGAAGATCTAAATCGAGAGATCGACACGTGAGGGGTGGGGTGGGGGGGGGGGGGGTAGGGAGGGTTAGTGATAAATCATGAAAAGTAACAACGTCGAATTATATCATCCCTGGGGGCAGGTTTAAGATCGTAGCAATCGGTGCAATCCGATGTATAATTTGTGTCTTCGATGTCGCGTAGGGAAAAAAATATTTCCCATGGATTTACTTTTTTTTCCGTTTTTTTTTTTTTTCGTTTTCTTCTTCCTTTTCTTTTTTTTTTTTTTTTTTTTCTTCTCGAGCGAGATCCTACCGCGTTTATGCTCGAGGAACGGTCGGTCGGTCGGTCGGTCGATTCGATCGGTCGTTAGAAATCCCATAATAATCCATGGTAATCGATTGGATTCAACGTACGGTATGAATGAAAATATAGCAGTGACGATAAATAGAGATAGAGATAGATAGATAGAGAGAGAGAGAGAGAGAGAGAGAGAGAAAGATGTTTAAAACAAATCGCAAATCTGAAACGTCCTTAGGATAAACGTCTACAATTATATTTAATGAACGTCTTCCGTCGTTGGTTAACATGAAACGAGGGAAAAAAGTGAATTTAAAAAAAAATAAAAAAAGAGAGAGAGAGAGAGAGAGAAGAATTGCAATCGTAAATCCGTACATAACATAGATACATAAATACATGAATAGGTACGTTGATGGATGCGTATATATTATGCACGTACGCATTTCAAGTATATACGTATATACGTATGTATATATATATATATATATAAGGACACCGGGTATGTATGGTTCTTCTTCTTTTTTTTTGTTTATTTTATATATATATATATATATATATATATATATATAAAATATATATATATATATATATAAATATATATATATATATATATATATATATATATATATATATAACGAGATCTTTTGGTCAAAATAT
>OU426872.1:1162943-1165443 GCA_911387685.1 Dolichovespula media
TATTTCTATTTTTTAAACGCTCGAGTATATCTATTTTAAACTTCAGATATTGCCCTTCCTATTATATATATATATATATATATATATATATATATATATATATATATATATATATATGTATGTATGTATGTATGTATGTATGTATTTATATCCCCGTATAAGTGTTTGATAACTCGTCGGTGATTAATTTTCAATTTTCCCGCACATTTCTTTTTCCTCGTTTATAATTATTACGTATTTTTATATTTTCATATATATTTTTTCTTATATATATATATATATATATATATATATATGCCAGTAAATCTATTTTTAACTTTAGATATCGTTGAAATTACTCTCGTGCTAATTTATTAACGCCCTCTAAGCGTCTCTCTCTCTCTCTCTCTCTCTCTCTCTCTCAATTCTTCGGTAAATTGATCTTCTTCGATTTTCTCGTTGTTAATATTTCTTTTCTTTTTCTTCTTCTTCTTTTTCTTTATTTTATTTCGTTTTGTTTACCTTCTTACTTCCATTTTTATTTGTATACTGTTAAAAAAGATAAAGAAAAAAATTTCTATCGAAACTCGTTCGTAAACGATTTCGTATTTTCTCACACCTCGTTTTATTACCCGTTAACAATTAATTATTATATATATATATATATATATATATATATATATATATATATATATTCGGTGCGTAAATAAACGTACATTTAATATGGACGTCCATTAAAATTCAAAGAGTTTCTTCGTACTTGTTCGAAATTAAATTTTATAATTATACCCGCGACATTTTCGTCCTTCACAATTATCGTTTATGATACACACACACACACACACTATTTAATACGAAAATAAATTGATTTTTAATCATGGATATATAACACAGTTTCTAGTTGTCCGTTGGTAAATTTTTTCGTTCCTCCTCTCTCGCAATCGGCCGATGCGTTAAAAGAATTAATAACACCATCGTCGTCGTTATTTGTTTCTATTTAATAATAATGATCTCGAAAAATAAAACGATAAACCAAAAAAAAAAAAATAAAAAAATAAAAAAAAACCATAATCCGTATAATTTAATTTAAATGTAAGTAAGTAAGTAAGTAAGTAAGTAAGTAAGTAAATGATAAAGTCGATGGGTCGCAACTCTCTCTCTCTCTCTCTCTCTCGCTCTACCTGTCTCGTGTTTTTAACCATCGAAAGTGGACACCATAAATTTGATCGTACGCCCTATTTAAAATGTCTCCTACCCCCTCTTCTTTACCCAGAATGCGACTTAAGGACAAACATAGTCTGTAGGAGGTGAGAGAAGTGCGAAAGAGAGAACGGTATTATATACCTACAATTCTCTCTCTCTCTCTCTTTCTCTCTCTCTCTCTCTCTTTATTTTTCTTTCTCTCTGTTTGTCGAACTAGAGATTGTGATAGTGACGACGACGATGACGATGACGATGATGGTTTGTAAAATGGTGATGATGTCGATGGCGAGCGACATGTTTGCTTGTGAAATCGAATTGGTTCGTCGATTTCTCGAAATCGACTTTAAACATTCCCGATGTATCTTCAAACGAAACGTCTTATTTGCAATACCAATGTATATACATAAATTTCTGTGTGTGTGTGTGTGTGTGGGTGGGTGGGTGGGTGGGTGCGTGCGTGCGTGCGTGTGCGTATACGTTTGTGCAATAGGTAAAAAAAATATACATACATACATACATACATACATATATATATATATATATATATATATATATATATATATATACATATATATATACATATATATACACACATTTATTGAGATAAAGATTGAGACACTTTCAATAGTGTATCTCTCGTATACATATGTACATATATATCGTACATGGTATACACACACATATATGTATGTATGTATGTATGTATGTATGTATGTATGTATGTATGTATGGTATTGTAAGATAGAGATCGACTCTTTCGCGTGCTCACAAATCACACGAATGGTGGGTGGGACGAAGGTAGAACTGGGTGAGGGAGTGGATAGGGGGTTGGGTAGGAGGGTGGTAGAGAGAGGAAGACCCACCTTACTCTACGTGTCTCTCTCTCTCTCTATATATATATATATATATATATATATATATTTATCTCTCTTTTTCTCTACCAGCTAAACGTTAACCAGTAATCGTTATCGCTTTTGAGAAGGATAGATAAAGAAGGAGCGATATAGAAAGAAAGTGAAAGAGAGAGAAAGAGAGAGAAGATAGAGAGATAGATATAGAAAGATGCGATCATTTATTTTCGATCTTTCACGATCGAAGGATCTGATAGCAAAAGTCGTTACAAGATTCCGTCAAGCTAAGAATACCTACGTCTTCTGTTGTGTGTGTGTGTGTGTGTGTGTGTTCATGTAATTGAAAAACTGTCTCCAAGAAAAGAAACCGAACACCATCATCGATACAAATATACATGGTACTGTTCACCTGCCTCGCCATTACATTCATACAATACATACATACATACATACATACATACATACAT
>OU426872.1:1172943-1180443 GCA_911387685.1 Dolichovespula media
AGAGCACTCCGAGAAGATTAATGTCTCCCTATGTGATCCTGTAAACGTTTTGCCTCCATAATGAGATATATAACGTGAGCACGCTCGCTCGCGCGCGCGCGCAAGCTCACACACACACACACACACACATATATATATATATATATGTATAATTTAAAACAAAAATAGATAATAAAAAAATGGAATAGTTGTGCGCAAAGAGAGAGAGAGAGAGAGAGAGAGAGAGAGATAGAGTAAAAAAAGAGAGAAAATAAATAAATAAAAAATAGAGAGAGAGAGAGAGAGAGAGAGAGAGAGAGAGAGAGAGACGTAGACTCACGATACTCTTACATGGAGGTATATATATGTATATATCGTCGTAAGTATGAAAAATATATGACGGCGGGAAATTTCGAACAAGTTCAAACACGACCATTCGTAGTCGATTAACTCTTACTCGCTTTAATCGCATAAAGCGAAACGTAAATGCGTCTTCGAACTTTTCTTCCCTTTTCACCCTTCCTTCCATCCTTCCTTCCTTCTCTCTTTCATTTCTTTTTTCTCTTTTCCTTTATCGATTTCTTTTTCTTCGACTCTTTCCTTCGATTCCTCCCTCCTTTTTCTTCTCTTTCGTGGAGGATGGGGCCGGGGGGTAGGTGGGTGGGTGGGTGGATGGGCGGCATTTCTTTTCGACTTCATTTTCGATTTTTTTTTCTCTTTTCCTTCTTTTCTTTTTTTTGTTTTTAATTCTTCCCTTTTCTCAAAGATACATACATATATATATATATATATATATACATATATATATATATATATATATATATATATATATATATGCGTAGTTGGAGGATACCAAAGAGGCATAGTCTATAAATCTCTGGGATGTGTCTCTCGCGTTAGCTGAGGTGAAGAAACGAAACAAGGACAGGGGAGAGAGAGAGAGAGAGAGAGAGAGAGAGAGAGAGAGAGAGAGAGAGAGAAGCAACCAAGAACAGGATTTACGAGTATACCACAAACATTAATTCATTCTCGCGGAAATATTCACGTTTGCGAGATGATCGCACGGGCTCGGTTCTTTATTGACGTATTTGCCAAATCCCATAGAAAAATAATTATTAGAAATCGAAACATAAAATATGTATATACGTACATACACACACACACACACACACATATATATATATATATAAACATTAAATATATCTAAACTTCTTTTCTCTCTCTCTCTCTCTCTCTCTCTCTCTCTCTCTCTCTTTCTCTCACTTCGAAAATATTTCCGAACATTATTAATAATATTTTACGTCTTTACAAAGACAGGGGGGAAAAAAAAAAAGAGAAAAAGGGAGAGGAAATGAAATTAAAAATAAAAAATAAAAGACAGAAGTGCCTTTGTTTTTTTAAATGAGTATTGCATATCGAAAGTTTTCAAATGAATACGTACCACAGATACGCGCGCGCGCGCGCGCGCACACACACACACACACACACACACACATTTATATATTCGTAGCAATTTCGTAACAATTCCGACCCGTGTTCGGTAAAACTAGATGACCTTGAAGTGGGATTAACAAAGAATTCCTTAGAAGCGGCATTTTAAAAGGTTGCTTAGAGAATTTTCTAATTTCGACGGATCGCAATTCTTCTCACAATATCTCTCTCTCTCTCTCTCTCTCTCTCTCTCTCTCTCTTTCTCTGCTTCATACACACAAACACACACACACACACACAGGTTACGAGTTCCTCCACACCATTAAAAATGTCAGCTCGAGGCGATAAAAAGGTTCCGATGTTTGAGATGGTTAAAAATAATAAAAAAAAAAAAAAGAAATAAAAATAATAATAATAATAATAATAATAATAATAATAAAAAACCAAACAAAACGAGGAAAAATAAGACAGAAAAAAAATCTCCCACCCCGGAGAAGAACAAATGGAGATTTCGAGATCGAATCGAGCATGCGAATGGTCTTCGTCAGAAATAATGAATTAACACTTTTGAAATCTAATCTTTCGAATTAACGACACATGCGATGGTTTGGGGGCTAAGTGGGCGGGGAGGTGGAACGGGGAACGAACTAACGCCATTTAGAGAGAGAGAGAGAGAGAGAGAAATGAAACAGAAAAAGAAGAAAAAAAAGGACGCAAGAGGAACGAACGGACGAACGAACGAACGGACGGACGGACGGACGGAATTTAAATATGGAAAAAGGAGAGTCCCTCCTATCGTCAAAAAATCACGATGATTAATATAATAAACACTCTTTGAAATACGATCTTTAATTTAGATCGTGCGAGAGAATTTAATAAAGAGAAAGAGAAATAAAGATTTTATCGGAGGGGAGGGTGTGTGTGTGCGCGCGCGCGTGTGTGCGATGAAAAGAGAATTCTCGAACAAGACTGCTTTTGTGCGAGGATCTGTTCGCTCTATTTTTTTTATTTCTTTTTTTTTTTTTTTTTTTTTTATTTTTCTAACTATTTTTCTGTTTCGGATCATTTGGTTCGATCTTAGATCATCGATAGATCCTTACCACGTCTCCACATATATAATACATTATGTACTTATGTATGTTTAAAACGAAACATTGAATTAGCAAATTTCAAGGGAAAATAATTTCATTGAATTTTATATCAGAAATAATCGCGTACTTTCGAAATTATACATTTTAATTGGAACAAATTAAAAGTCACGTGTCTCGAAGTGGCGTTAAAAATTTTTCTGATGCATATTCGAAGTTTTTTTTCCCCGTTTTTTTTTTTTGTTTTTTTTTTTTTTTTTTACATTATATACATACGATTATTTTAACTTTTATATATATATATATATATATGTATATATACCCGATGTCCTAGCGATGTCAATCACCCTGTTTCTTTCTATACGCACATACATATACACACGTGCATACGTATATGCGTGTACGACGTGCGATTGTGTGGAACATGCGTTAAGGATGATAAAGAGGATGACCTTAAAGAAAAGAATGGTATAAAAAGGAAGTCAAAGTGTAGGCGCACTGGTTACTCTCTCTCACTAACTCTCTCTCTTTCTCTTTCTCTTTCTCTCTCTCTCTCTCTCTCTCTCTCTCTCTCTCTTGTTCTCTCACTCTCTGTCTCTGTTACTCTCTCTTTCTTGTAACACAAGTGACATCTTTATTCGCGTGAATTTTTTCGCGGGAGACTCTCTGAATAAAAGATGCGTGTTTCTCTCTCTCTCTCTCTCTCTCACTCTCTCTCTCTCTCTCTCTCTCTCTCTCTCTCTCACTTTAACTCTCCCTCTCTTTTTATCTTTCTTACAACTCTTACTTCTTACTTCAACATTCTTTCTGTATTATTTCTTTGTATATTAGTATTTTTCTTTCCGATTTGTTGTTATTGTTATTGTTATTGTTATTATTATTATTGTTATTATTATTATTATTATTATTATTATTATTATTATTATTATTATTATTATCATCACCATTATAATTCGAGAAATTTCTACATGCCGAACTTGGAAATCTGTGTGAAACTTTTTACATCCAATCGCGTATAATTTGATTAATTATTAGTTAATTAATTCTTTCAATTAATTCTATCGGTAAAACTCAAACAAGAACAAAGAGAAAAGCAGATTCGAAATTTGTCAAAAAATCGTTACAAAAAAAAAAAAGAAATAAGTACGTGACACGCGCATATATCAGATTTAGATGCACGTTCGTCGACGAATCTATATAAAGAGAAAAAGAGAGAGAGAGAGAGAGAGAGAGATAAGAAGGAAAACCATGCGCGATAATTGGAGGGAGGAAATAATTTTCTTTTATTTATTTTTTTTTCCCCCGTTGCAAACCAATGCAATCGTATCGACGCGAATGTTTTACATACATGTACATATGTAACCAATCTAATTGCACGTTTCAGCGCGAGGATGACATGCAAAAAGCCGTGAAACTAACGATGAGGGAAAGAAGATTTATAAAATTTGCATCGGTCGAATACGATGGACAACTTTACATGACTCCGCAAGATTTTCTCGACAGCGTCGTAGAATCTGAACCAAGACGTAAGTATATATATATATATATATATATATATATATATATATACACACACATACATATATATAGATAGATAGATAGATAGATAGATAAACAAAAAGAAAAATACGTAGAAGAGGTTTGATTGAGATCGATCTTAAGAATAATCTATATATTAATTAGCTAAGATCCATGTAATTGTAAACAAACAAACAAAAATTATTTTAATCAACTTGAATATATACATATATATATATATATATATATATATATATATATATATATCGAACGATCAAGAGACGATTGTATAGATCCTTTTTAAAATCGTTCGATTAATTAAAATCATTCAAAGTGATTTTCGTATATTTATTTCGAAGAAAAAAAATATTTTTACTTGGATGTTTCAACGAATAAGTGTAAAGTTTCAAGGTTAGAGTTTTAATCATTAAACATATCGTACACACGTAAATACATACGTATATAAATATATTTATGTATGTATCTATGTACATATGTGTATGTGTATTTTTAAATATGAGAATTTGTTAATGTAAATATTACGATAAGCATATTTTCGAAACTGACGAATAAGATTTTCGGATTCTTTTTTATTTTTACTTTTATTTTTATCTTTATTTGTTTTTTTATGTTAGACAGAAACGATTTGTCGGTTAGATCGTCAATCCTCGAATCTTTTGATCTTAAAGGAAAAATAATATCATCGTCGAATATTAGACGAGCTTCTCCTTCGTCGTTATAGAGAACTCGGACGTAAAAGGAAAAAAAGAAAAGTAAAACAAAAACAAAAACAGGGAAAACAAAAAAGATGTTGCTTTTTTTTCAGCGAGACTAAAGAGACGAGTGCTGTCGGATAAGGAATTAGAAGTTATGGGAAACGCCATACCTTCGCTACGCCATGGTAGTCCGCACATGTTTCGAGGCTTGAGAGACAAGGGTAAGATGAATCTGAATTAGATCGGTGTATATATAATTAGAGTGCACGACTCTAGTGGCAATTATGTACAACAAGGTTTTTCTACATAGACGTTAGATAGATACATATATATATATATATATATATATATATATATATATATATATATATGTATGCATGTATCTACGTGTGTCGTTACAGAAAAAAAATAAATAAATAAAAATGGAAAGACAAACGAAAAGAAGATAGAATTTATATATATATACATGTACAAATCATCGTCATTATCATTAGGAGAGAAATTTTACAAATGTAAAAAAAAAAAAACCGCAAGATATCAATAACGTCCCCCTTCTCCTAATCCGTTTAGATATAGACAATGATCGAAGAGAAAAAAACAACTCTTTTTATTTCCTCAAAAACACTACAAAGAAAGAGAAAGTCTAACAGAGTTCTATAATACATATACAAATACAAACGTACGTACGTATATACACACACACACACACACACACATATATATATATTTATATATATAAATATACTTAAATATATATTATATTTTAACTCGTGCATTTTCGCGTTCGCCTCACGTTTGTCGCGCTAATGGAAATGCAAATAGTCACGCACACAAATGGCGGAGAAGGGGAAGGGGTAGGAGAAGAGGAGGAGGAGGAGGAGGAGGAGGAAGATGAGGAGGAGGAGGAGAAGAGAGGAGGGTGGGGTAGAGATTGACGAAGTGAGGAAGAGGGGAGGCTTACGGTGGTGCGGAGCAAAAGAGAAAGAGAGAGAAAGAGAGAGAGAGAGAGAGAGAGAGAGAGAGACAAAGTGAGGGGAGGTTGGGGTGAGGTGAGATGAGAAGGAGGTAGAAGAAGGGGTGGTGAGGGGGGTAGGAGGGTAGGAGAGGGTTAACCAGTCTCACACCTCTCTTTAATAACGAGTTTCTTGCAGCTCTCTCTCTCTCTCTCTCTCTCTCTCTCTTTCTCTTTCTATCTATCTATCTCTATCTCTGTCTCTCTCTCTCTGTCTCTCTCTCTCTCTCTCTCTTTCTCTGTCTATCTATCTTCGAGTGCGTGCACGCATGCGTGTCACGAGCCAGAAATTCCGTTGGCAGATAAACGAGTTCGAGTTGCGGATAGATATTGCTTTGAAGATATCCAAAGCGGTCGTTCGTATAATCGGAACGATTATAAACGGCTCGGAAGATTGAGCTTAACGTATACATACATATATATATATATATATATATATATATATATATATATATGTAAGTATGTATGTATGTATATATGTATGTATTTAGAGATAGACATAAACACACACACACACATACACGGGAGGGAAGAGAGAGACGTATTTATTCAATGTATATAAGATTTTGTAAGTGTGTACGGATAAATTCTAAAAAGAGAGACATAGATAGGAATTAAAAAACGGTAGAGAGAGATAGATAGATAGAGAGAGAGAGAGAGAGAGAGAGAGAGAGAGAGAGAGGAAGAGAAAGAATGTGTAAGAGAGACTGAGAGAGAGAGAGAGAGAGAGAGAGAGAGAGAGAGAGAGAGAGAGAGAGAGAGATAAAGGATACTGCTTCCTTATCGTGGTTAACAGAAAACGACGCGTTGCATTCCCATTAAATTATACCGCGTAATGACCGTACCATTAGCACTCATTTTATCAATAGGATCAAACATATAGAATAGGATCTATAAACTAGTAGTTATGTGTGCCGTGCGTATGTATATATATATATATATATATGTGTGTGTGTGTATGTATGTATATACTCTCTTTTTGTCTCTCTTTCTCTCTCTTTCTCTCTTTCCGTCTGTCTCTCTGTCTCTTTCGTAAGCGCACATACACGTGAATTTATTATAACACAGTTTAGGTATATCCAGATATGGAAGAAAAATTTCTACGGGTTATTTTAAAAATCAATTATTTATATACTATATAATACCCCTCCCCTCCTCCTCCTCCTCCTCCTCCTCCTCCTCCTTCTCCCGTGACACCCTTCGGTGACCGTATAATCCTTTATCTCGATTAGAAGTGAAAACAAATTTATCGAGGCTTGTTGTTGTGTTTACGATCGGCAAAAAATAAAATCGGAGAAAGAGAGAGAGAGAGAGAGAGAGAGAGAGAATATTACGAGATATCGAGAGAGGTGTTTAATCGATATTTAAAATCACCTAGGATCGTGTTAGGTTCGACGTGTCCTATATATATATATATATATATACTTAATTTATTAACTTAGGCTGATCTTTTATCCTCATTTTTTTTCTCTCTCTCTCTCTCTCCTTCTTCTCTACATCTTTTCGATCGCAAATAAGAGGTGTCCTAAAAGTCGTGATTTTATTAGAACGTTTCATCGATCTTTAATATCACTAAAAAAGATAACTTTTAATTGCTTCGTAAACATAAATTCGTTCATTGAAGATCATTCATTTTCATGACTAACGTTAGAATAAAGAAAAAAAAGGAAAGAAACAATAACAATAATAATGTGTTTCGAAAAAAAAAAATAGAGAGAGAGAGAGAGAGAGAAAGAAGGTGGGGTGTGGGTAGGTT
>OU426872.1:1187943-1212943 GCA_911387685.1 Dolichovespula media
TATATATTTTTCACTCTATTCATTCTATCTTTCACACATTAAAATGCATATGCGACGCAGATGGAAAAAGTCTTTAGTCATGCATGGAGAGGACGTCATGGTGTCGAAACGAAAGACGAGTTGGAACATTTGAATCAACGTCAAGAGAGCCCCGAGGAGATCCAAGGACAATATATTAACGACGATCAGGTATCGACAGGAAAGATTTTCCCATTTGGTTTTAACAATCGACGTCGTTTTCTTTATTTCTTTTTTTTTTTTGTTTGTTTGTCTTTTTTTTTTTTTTTTTTTTATCGAAATCAATGGTCGATTTTGGGCTCGTTAAGAAGTGAGAATATTTTTCATCGTTAAACGTGAAATCGATTGCATTTCCTTTCCTTTTCTTTTATTATTTTTTCTTTCCTCTTTTTTCTATACACACATAAATAAAATTCAATAATATTAATTTCAATAATCGAATATACAATGTATAATTTAATTGTCTATATTTATATATATATATTTTTATTATTATTATTATTATTATTATTATTATTAATATTATAGACTGTACTAAGTTATACTGAGAAAAAGAAATAAACGGAAAAAATAAAAATAAAAAAATTTTCAAATGAGAAACAACAATATGGATAAATTCGAAGTTACGTGAAATAATATGGTCGGGATGAAATAACATAATCTTTGTTATAAATCATGCTATATATATGTATGTATGTATGTATGTATGTATGTATTTACGTATGTATTTATGTATGTATGTATAGGGCCTACAAAGAAGACACGCGGTGGACACAACCCTGATGATACATTTCTTTGGAAAAGATGGTAACCATGAATTAAAATACGAGGATTTCCGTCGTTTCATGGAGAACCTACAACACGAGGTATTAGAATTGGAGTTTCATGAGTATAGCAAAGGTCACGACACGATAAACGAATTGGATTTTGCTAAAATATTACTAAGATACACTGAATTGGACGTCGACGAGTAAGATGGCTTCTATTTAAATTTATTTCATCTAAATTTTCATTTTTATCCGTATATATATGTGCATGCCTTTGCATGTCTGTTATAATAACATATAATAATAATAATAATAATAATAATAATAATAATAATAATAATAATAATAATAATAATAATAAATGCGTATATCATTTAATACGCTATAAAAATTATTCTATAGAATAACAATAAAGAAATTATTTTTATTATATGTTATTAAATTATAATATGCAAAAATATATTTGATCATATCGTTAATACGTTATCAGATAGCTCCGTTATATTTCTACAATTGATTTATTTGACTCGCATCATTGAGTTAACAATTTAAAAATTATTAAAAAATATTAATCGTAATATTACATTTATAAGATCGAACGAATTTGCAGATTCGATAAATATTTGGAAAGAATGATCGATAGATCCGATCTACAGATCGGTATTACCTTCGACGAGTTCCGACGTTTCTATCAATTTTTAAATAATCTGGATGACTTTTCAATAGCCATGCAAATGTATACGTTGGCTGATCATCCCATATCTAAAGGTACATATATATATATATATATATATATATATATATATATATAAAAGTGAATTATCGATTATCATTTATCTCCCTGACCACCTCCTCGAATAAAAATCGATTTTCGTTTACAGATGAATTTCAACGTGCTGTTAAAATATGTACAGGATCAGTACTATCTTCCCATATTATTGACACTGTGTTTGCATTATTTGACGATGACGGTGATGGACAATTGTCTTACAAGGAGTTCATAGCGATTATGAAAGATCGTCTTAAAAGAGGATTTAAGGTATCGTCCAACAAATAAATCATTCATTATCCTATAAATAATTCTCCATAATCCCTAATAAAAATATTCCAAGAAATTTGTCTTCCCCAAAATAACATTAACATCGGAAAATATATTTTCCAATAATTATTAATAATTCAAAATTATTATCTTAACGAATTAATCCCTTTAATAATCTCACGAAAAGCATCTTTTAATTCTTTTTCTTTTTTTTTTTTTATTTATTTTTTTTTTTTCCCCCATATAAAATATATCTTTGTCGTGCGCCTGTAATCAGACTACACACGTTCAATTTGAGATACGCCGATGTATGGAGGGACAACGTTCTCACAGGGGCGATCCATTTCTATCTCTACATCCCATCTTTTACTATACTTTGATAATAAATAAGAGTGTATATACTTTCACGCTGTTACAGCTGGATTTTCATTGGACGAATAAATTAATTTTATACATATATATATATATATATATATATATATATGTATGAAATAAAAAATAGAATATTTAACGAAATTCTTTTTATGAAGCAAATAAGAAAAATCATACGTCAGAGAGATTTAATAAAAAGAAAAAAATCCAGTTTCGTAACAAGCATGAAAATGTGAAATAACTATAGAATAACGATTGTATTTTTATTCCTTCCTCGTAGTCTCAGCAACGGAGCGAAGGTCGTGAGGCATTTAAATATTGCGTGAAACAAGAAATGAAAGCGCCTTGAGAAGTTACAAAAAAATGCCCGGACCGAAAAGATATGCAACGCATTATTCCAATAGGACGATATTAGTGCCTATACTTAAAGGGAAAAGGAAAAACAAAAACAAACAAAAAAAAAATTATCCTATTACCGCATAGTATTCTCATCACACATGCACGTACGCACGCACAAATATATGTGTGATCCTTTTTCTTTTTTTTTTTACTTATTCTTAAATCAATTAATTAATATTATTTGCCAATCGAACAAAAAGAAATAAAGAGAGAAGAGTCATATAATAACAAAGTAAAAAAAAATAAAAAAAAATAAAAAAAAAAAATAGAATAAAGTTCAAGTAACCGTTTAAAAGATCTCGAAGAGTTTCAAACGTCTAAATATAATGTAAATTTTTTTTCACCCATATTTTTCCCTTTTCTTGATTGATAATAATAATAATAATAATGATGACGATGATGATGATAACAAAAGTCATATAACTGATAAAATAAATTCTTTCGTCAAGTACTCACTCCGTTCATTGTTTCCTCTTCATTTTTTATGAAACCATTCGCATTCGTAACTCTCGACCACGGGGGGAGGGAGGGAGGGGGGTGTTCGCCTGATTTCCTCGTTCTCTCTGCGTCATATCACCGATATATACCCGAGGTATGTATATACGTACGTATGTACGTACTCACAGATATATACATATATATATATATATTCATCTGTATATACCCTGTGATTCCTTTTGGTTATATATCGTACTAGATAACGTTAAATGTAGCCGGTCTCGTTAAGTTGAAAGGGAAGCCGCCACCGACGCCGCCGAAATGAATAAAAATTCCAACGCGACACAACGCCTTCAATTTATTATATACAGTTCTGTGGACAAAGTAAGAAAAATAAGTTTAGTTTTATTTTATTTTATTTTATTTTATTTTATTTTTTATTTTTTCCTTTTATTTATTTATTCTTTTTTTCCTTTCAATAAAGAGTTACAACGTACGAACGATACGTTCATTCTATAAACCATATCAATTCTAATCTATATCGATTAATTCTAAACTATATTAATTCCTAACGATATTAATCAATACGTGGATACGTTTCTCTACGAATTGTTCTTTACTCTCTATTTTATTTTGCTTCTATTTATTTATTTATTTATTTATTTATCTTTTCTTTTTTTCCTAATGACGAGAGTACTTAGACTATAATTCCCAATTGGAATATAATACACAATTTATATATATATATACACACATACAGCACACGCATAATACACACACACACACACACACACACACACACACACACACACGCACGCACGCACGCACGCACACATAACAAAACTACAGATATAATACTCCGTCCGTTCTCATGCGATTGAATAGAACCTGGAATTAGAGCTAAAAAAAAAAAAAAAAAAGGAAGAGGAAGAAATAAAAAGGAAAAGAAGTCGCGAGCAAACAAATTCCTGAAAAATAGAAGCGAAAAAAAAAAAAAAAGGAACAAAATTGGCATCAAAATTCAAAGAATGAAGAATAGACGATGTGAGTAAGGACGAAGAGAACGAAAACAAAAACAAAAACAAAACCAAAAAAAAGAAAAAAAGAGCTACGTGACATAGAACGAGAGACAGAGAGTGAGAGAGAGAGAGAGAGAGAGAGAGAGAGAGAGAGGGAATCAAAAGTATTAAACTCCTTCCCTCCCTCTCTCTCTCTCCCTCCCTCCCTCCCATCCCTCCTAAAAGCCCTCTCTCCCCTCCACCTCTCTCTTTAGACCCCTTGAAATCAACATAAATCCCACAACTCCTCTCGAAGAGCAAATAAGCAGGAGGTACGAGAGGGGGGGGAGGAGCGGGCTGTAGATAAAAGTAGGGGAAGAGAGAGAGAGAGAGAGAGTGTGTGCGTGTGTGTTGTAAGAGTGAAAGAGAGAGAGAGTGTGCGTGTGTGTTGTAAGAGTGAAAGAGAGAGAGAGAGAGAGAGAGAGAGAGAGAAGAGCAAACGTCGGGCAGTGAGCGCGAACAAATGTTTGGAAACGTACTACTGTCAGACGATCGCGAAGTGTCGCGAGACAAGGATAGTGTGATCCATAACGCATTCTTCTACTTCCTAATATCGTTCCTATCGTTCGTCTTCTTAACGTTCGTTCCCGCTATATTGATACGGAGAAGGAGGAGGAGGAGGAGGAAGAGAGGAGGAGGAGAAGGAGAAGGAGGAGAAGGTAGACGACGGAACAACAATTCGTACGATCCACGAAGAAATCTAATAATAATCGACAAATTAAGAGGAAACGCATTCGTATAGTGTCGATTAGATCGAGTTATGGGAATGTTAGGTGTATTTAAATGGCTCCGAAAGTAAGTCTTAACCCTCCACCCACCCACCCACTTGAACGATTTTATATATGTACATATATGTGTGTGTATATATATATATATATATATATATATATATATATATATATATATTCATCTAACTGTACGTTAATTGAGTTACACTAATTAATTCTCGTATTTTTTTACGATTCGAATTACACACACACACACACACACACACACATGTGCGTCTGTGTGTATCTGTCTCTGTGTCTCTTCGTGTGTTCGTATAAATTAATTGGATAATTTATACAACAATTTGTTACAAGATTATTAATGAAAATTTTCATACATATATGAATAATAATATCAATGTGTTATATTTTCAAAACTTTAGATTTCAATATTAATCTTATATAGGAACAAGATTAACGTGTATGTATATAAGTTGAATTTTAGAGAGAGAGAGAGAGAGAGAGAGAGAGAGAGAGAGAGAGAGAGAGATGTGACCTTTATATACCAAATATATGGTGCTTATCATATTACAAACTTTTCATCGATAACTCTGTATCTCTCTCTCTCTCTCTCTCTCTCTCTCACACTATCTTTCTCTTTCACTTTCTCTGTTCATTTAACGAATTCATTTGAATATAAATTCTTATATATATATATATATGTATTATTTATTTAAAAGATGAAGAAATTCAACGTCACTTTCATTAAAATCTAATATTAGTCCTATCTTTTATATGTACATATATATATAAATATATATATATATATATATATATGTATAACGGTTTTATAACATTAAGCTATGTGTGTTTTTTTCATTATAACATTATGACTGAAAAGGTGAAGGTCGTTTACGTTCGTGTCGAGTATAACGATGATAACAAGAACGAAACTCGGTTTAAATCGAATATTGCGTTTGTGCGTGTATATGTGTGTCGTGTGTTGATAAAACACCTTTTTTTTATTTTTTTTTTTAATTTTTTTTTTAATTTTTTTTTTTTTTTTTTTTTTAAATATCGTACAAAGTTATTGAGAGATGATCAACGACAAATTATACTGAAACAATCGAAATGATCTATAATACCTTTCTAATCCGTAATAATATCACTCTCTCCATTTCATTCTATTTTAAATTTTATTTTGCTTGTTATTCAACTTATTAATTACTAATTTATTAATTACTAATCAATTTATTAATTACTAATTAATGATTACTAATTGATGATCCTTCTATCGAAATTTTTTTTTCTATGATTTTTAATGAGAACCATATATAATCGTACCTATATCTATATAATAACAATAATAATAATAATAATAATAATTATTATTATTATTATTATTATTATTATTATTATTATTATTATTATATATGCACTATAGTATATGTATATATAAATATTGGTATATCATTAATATTACATTATTAGTATTATATAATTAGTACAATAATATAATAAATAATTAATATATATATATATATATATATTTATAAATTTTTTTTTCTTAATATAATATTATTTAGAGAGATAGAGAGAAACAGAAAAATTAGTTTATATATTATTATACTTATACACACATATATATAATACATATAATAATTCGAAGATATTATTAACATATAAACAATATTAATATATACGATATTAATCATACATCATTCGGACGTATTACTATCACATAATACATATAGAATCATTACGTTAAAAAGTTTTTAAAAATTTCACACACACACACATATATATATTAAAACAACGTGGAAGAACAAACATAGTAAACTAAATAATGTCAACATGATCGAGTAAAAAAAAATTGTTTCATTTTGTTTTGGTAGCAAACGAACGTTTTTTTTTTCTTTTTTTATGTTACGCTCGGAAATAATGATTTCTCATTACCGGCCCTCCCTCCTCTGGACATAACAGAAAAAAAAATATATATATATACATATAAATGTTCGAAAAATTTTCAAGCGTGTCGAAGACACGGGCTAATTATCCTGGTGTGCCCGAAAGAACGAGAGCCTCTGTCGTTTTTCGATCTTAACGTGTTACTTCTTAAAAAACCGTTACCAGAATCGATTCTCTACTTCCGTACCTTAGTTTAGCTTAGCTTAGCTCAACTTAGCTTAGATTATAAAAGGTAGACAAGCATTATCATTATTTTATATAGTAGGTACACGTATTTCTCATATCTCATTTTCTCAAGTTTAATGAAGTTAGGTACTCAGAGATCGTTACAACAGATTCCGTTTTTATTCGCTCGTCTGATCTCTTATGTCATATATGTATATATATATATGTGTGTGTGTGTGTATGTATGTATCTAGATATAGATAAAAATGAAATTAAAAATAAATTACAACGTTAGATAATGTTTGGTTGTGATAATATGAAACAGACAAAAAATGATAATAATAATAATAATAATAATAATAATAATAATAATAATAATTTATATCAATGGAATTTACTTTACCTTACTCGGATGAGTTTTTATATGATACAGATTTTTCAAATTTTTCTTCATTTATGTCTTTTCTTCTTCTTCGTTTTTTCTTTTCTTTTTTATCTTTACAGAATTATTTTCAGCCTATAAAAATGAAATATATATGTTAACATGTATTTAATTTCGTTACACGTACACACGCATAATGATAGTTTCGATTGAAAAAACAAAACAAAACAAAAGAAAAAAAAAAAGAAAGAGAAAAATCGATAGAAATGAAATTTGTACTCACGGAACTTAAAAACTCGAACGAATCGATTTCTTTCCGATGAAGAATACCCTCTCCTTCGACGAGGTAAGACGAACTACTTTCGATTTCGAAATGTTTCCTTCTTTTCTCTTATCTCTCCTGCGAAGTAAAAAAGAAAAGAATGAAAGAAGAAATTCTGCCTTATTTTCTCGCAACACTTGTCCCAGGTACACGTTTTTTGTTTCTTTCATATCGGGGGTAGGGAAAAGAAAAAGAAAAAAAATAAACGGAACGATGCATTTCGCGCAAGTTTTGATAATTTCAACCGATCCGTTATATCCTTTCGACTAACGTTTTTATTGGACGAGTCTCCAGTCTTCTTTTGTTTCTGCCCCCTCCCCCTCCTATCCCAACCGACTTTTGATTGGACGAGTCCATTTTTTCGTTAAGAGGTTACTCTTATCTTATTAAAAATCTCAATATAATTCGATCGTATTATCACTGATTTCTATGTAATAATTCAAATCACTTATTGAAAATCCAAACACACACACACGCGCGTGCGCAGATATTTATACGTACGAATCAGAAAAATAAATGATATTAATAAAAGGTACGAAATAAAATCAACGGGGACGAGTGTAACGGATTTCGCGCCATTTTTAATTGCGAACGTGGTACCACAATAATAAAAAAAAAAAAAGAAAAAATACAAAACGAAACGAATAAATTATATCAGGATGAGAATCACTGTCCATCGTATTTTACGATTCAGAATTATGAAAAAATGAATGAATAAATAAATAAATTAATTAATTAATTAATATAATTAACATAATAGGAGAAAATAGTACATTCTTAAAATTTACTAAATTTCGTGAACGGATGCGAAATAATCGTCCGTTCAAATAGAATAGAATAGAATGGAATGGAATGGAATGGAATAGAAAACAATAGAATAGAATAGAATAGAATAGAATAGAATAGAATAGAATAGAATAAGAATAAGAATAAGAATTTAACAGTTACCTACTTTTCTCAAGATCGTAGACTCGCTCGAGTGACCTCTGTGATCTCTTGCTACGTATAAATAACGATCGTGTTAAATCTTAAGATCTTTCTCTCCTCTTTCGATCTCACGTGAACAGGTGCATCGTTCTTTTCAAATTTCCTTTAGAAAAATAATTCATATTTTAACACACACACACACACACATATATATACACAACAAAAATACATACAATACGTAGTAATATATATTAGAATATAAGACTATATAATTTTACACACACGCGAGCGCGCGCATACGCATATATACAAACGTAATAATATATAATTTATATAATAAAATATATATATATATATATATATAATTATAGAATATATAGAATACAGACACAAAGGAACATATATATATAGTACTATGTATTAGAATATAGAATACATATATATATATATCATTCTAATACAAAGTAATAACACGTATCTGGTTACCATTAAAGGAGGATATCCCCGTTAATATTAGTACCAACTATAGACACTAGATAAATAGTAATACGGATCTTAAAAATAAACTCTCGGACATGATTAACATTTATTAAATATTCCCCCAATGTGCCTTGATACTTTCTCCATTAAGATTCAAGTAATGAATGTATTTCAATGTATACAACCTGCATATGCAAATTCGATTAATAATGAGTTCATCTTGTCTTCCGTATATAACGCACGCAACCGATTGTGCACGCGCGCACACTCATACAGACACGTATTATAACTAATAATAAGAGTATACGTACGCGAGAAATATATATATATATATATATATATATATATATATATATATATATATATAGAGAGAGAGAGAGAGAGAGAGAGAGAAAGAGAGAGAGAGAAAGAGACAGAGACTATGAGAAACTAGTTCTATACGAAATTCTAACGTTACATAGTAACCTAAGTTATATACAAGACGATAATCAAGACAAAGAAATATGAAGTTATTTTATCGAGAGAAAGTTTACGATCTCGAAGAGGATCGTTCGATTCGATAAGAGATCGTCGAAATAGTCCTTCTCCTCCTCCTCTCCATCTATTTTCCCTCTAAAACCTTCATAACCCAACCCCTCTATCCCCCTAACCCCCCGAACAAACCACCACCTTGATCATCGTAACCTTTCGATCGTACTTTTCAAAGAATATATAGAAATAACACGTTTTATCGTCTCGTTAAAATATAATAATATTCACGATTTCGTATTACTTTCCCATTTATCATCCATTAATTGTCACGCTTGATTTCGATCGATTATTGATCCTTCTTATTAATATGGATTATATTATACATATATGTGTTTTGTTTTGCTTTTCTACTTACAGAGATATTGGCTATCGGGATAGAAGTAGACGTAGCTTGCCGAGACAATCAACATTTTCAAAGTAAGTAACTTTCGTACGATTTACTAAACCTCCGTTCGATCGACCGTTGCGTTTTTGGGGTTTGCGGAGGGGGAAAAAGAGGAACTTTATGTATGCACGCGTTATATGCATATACGTATATATATACTTATGTACGTTTACGCATTTGCGTATAAAAAGTAACGGTAATCGTTTGATCGGCCAATTAAAGATTACGATAAACGACGAGCCAATGAGACGACTCCTTTCTCATGACGTTTACGTGAGAAAATTGTATTCGTTGGTCCAAACGTGACGTTAATATATTTCGATTGTTCTGATTGGTTTTTATCGATAATTTTCGTTGGTCAACGTTAATTACGGTGGTGCCATCGTCGATCGATTATCGGAATCTATCGACGTCAGTAAATTTTATTCGGCGAGATCAGAGAAGTGAGGAAAAAAGAAAAGAAAAGAAAAGAAAAGAAAAGGAGGAGGTTGTTGTATGAAAAGAAAATTAAAAGAGGTGATTTCAAAGGAAGATAAAGAAAGTGAGAGATAAATAGAGAGAGAGTGAGTGAGTGAGTGAGTGAGTGAGAGGGAGAAAGAAAGCAACACACAGAGAGAGCGAGAGAAAGAGAGAGATGTCAATTTCTTATAGAACGAATTGCAACGCAAAAAAACGACGACAAAGGGCGAAAAGTGCTGATGAGATCGCGTAAGTTTGATCCCTGTCTTTTTTTTATTTTTACTTTCCTTCTACATGAATCCGCCATAACCTAGTTCAAATACATTGTCGTTTTATTAGACGCGTTTTATCGAATTATCATCTCTCCTTGCGAATCTCTCGGAAGCATGTTTTTGATTTCGAAGGAAAGAGAAAAAAGGAGGAAACGAATTCGAAATTATCTCTAAGATAACTCGTTTTCGAACGTAGGATTTTTTTTTTTTAACGTACGATTTTTGTCGCTTGGATCGATTATCGTTGCTTTACGGTCGCCCGAATCATCTCCTTGAGAATCTTTCAAACGCGATCGAATCAAGAATGAAGTTTCGTTTTCGGTCGATCAAGAATACATTTTTTACTGTAATATTTACGATCGTACGTACGATTGTTTTAATTTGAAGAATTGAAAATTGACGACCACTGTGCGCGAACGTGTCCATGTGTGCGTGCGTGCGGGCGTGTGTGTATCATTCGTGCTTTATAATTGTGGTAACAATTTTTAACGATTTAAAAAATTATTTTATTGCGTTCTTTTCTAATTTCTTTTCCTTTATTTTTTTTTTTATTTTTGTTCGAATCTCACGCTTTTCGACGGGGTCGTTGCTTGAGTAATAAAGATAAATGAATGAAGAGTGAAAGGGTGAAAGAGAAAGAGAAAGAGAGAGAGAGAGAGAGAGAGAGAGAGAAAGCAATATGGCGGAAGGAAAAACGAAAAAAATGAAGATCGAACGGCGGGAAATTGAAAATTGTCAACGCCGCGACAATCTATGAAGCATACGAATGACGAATTCAAATTTATTATTTCACCTTACTCCATATATATATATTTGTACATACATACATACATACATACATACATACATATATATATACATATATGGACCGTTTATTTTGAAAGTGATGCAAGTCAATTTTGTTGATCGTTTCGATAAAATTAAAGGTTAGCATATCGATCGCTACGCAATTTCTTTCATTGGCCAATTTTAAATCGAACGAAGAAGCATTGACTTTTTTTTTATACTAAATATCAAGTAGTTAGAAATGAAAGGTTTACACTGAATTAATCACCAAATAATATATGTGATGTCTCAATTAAAAAACAAAGAGACTACTTTGAAAATAAACGGTCCAATATATATATATATATATATATATATATATATATATATATCCACGCGTACACGCGCATGTTTGTTTATTTCTTTTTTTCTTTCACATTTTCTTACAGTGAATCTTATCGGAACGCATTGCAGGCGTTCGTCGATCGTCGAAGATTTTCAACGACGATGTTGGACGCAACGTCGCAAAATAGTTTGGACGTTAATAATGGCGTCAGTTTGTTGACGGAAACTAGTAACGACGAGGCGAACGACAATGGAAAGAAGGAACGTAACGAGGACGGTACGACGCCGGTAGAATTGATAGAGGTAAATTCGACGTTGTTGTTGGACGTACCAAACGTGACGGCCTCGGATATATTCGAGATTGGTTCGGTGGCCGGTACGGAGGATCGATATTTGGAGTTGATATATGCCGAATGGGAGAACACGCGGATCTCTTTGAAGAGGCAAACGCATCCGGAATGTCGAAACGCGGTCAAAACCGACATGGAAATTCTCACGTAAGTTACGAGTTTCCCCACCTCCCCACCCCACCCCACCCTCTATTTCTTTTCTTTTCTCGTCTTTTTTCTTTTTTTCCCTTTGTCTCGTTTCGATCGGATGTGAGAAAGTGTTACGTTGCGATATTTCGCTTTCGACGAAACAACCAACAATCATCGTTACCGATCGTCGAGCGATCATCAAGATGATAAAACTAAGAGGAAACATGTATACGGATTTTAAATCTTTATCTCTATTTCTCTTTCTCTCTCTCGTTCTTGACGTAACGAAATTTCGATTGAAATGTTAAACAGGAAATGTTTTCACTTTCATTAAACAACTCCCGTTGCACAATTTCATTTATCATAATTGACGAATAAATCGTTAGAAATTCTCGACCCCCGTCCCATCCTCCCCGTCCAGCCCCGCTTTCTTTCTTTTTTCTATTTTCTTCTCTCTCTCTCTCTCTCTCTCTTTTTTTTCCTTCTTCTTCCTCTACGTCTCCTTTCAGAAAGATCCGACATCCGAACGTGGTGATGTTAATGGCGATGACGCATACGGAGGATTACGGGCTCGTATCGATACTCGAACCCGTGGATTGTACCCTTTACAATTACATGCACGAGCAAGGCGAACGAATTTCCGTTCGTGAGATGGCAAGGTTCGCCGGTAAACTGGCCGATGCACTTAGGCACGCGCATATGCGCGGTTACGTTCACAGTGCCATTAGTTCCCATTGCGTTTATCTCGCCTTTGGCGAAACTGTTAAATTGGCCGGATGGGAATTGGCGAACAATCTGACCGAGGTAAACCCGTTTTGTTATACTACCTTTTTCTTTTTTTTTTCTTTTTTTTATTTTTATTTACATTCGTGAATCCTTTCTATTCCTTACAAAAAAAAAAAAAGGAAAGAGAATCTACAAGATCTTTTTCTTTTTTAAACGGTATAAAAAGTCAACTATGTCAACAAAGATATTATTTCAATATTATTTCGTTATTTTTGATATAAAATTGATCATATATATATATATATATATATATATATATATATATATATATACACGTATAAAAGATCATATGGTGGGTTTATATATTGGTCAGTCAAATTTTTCAAATTAATCATCGATAATTATGAATAATTCTTACAAGGACGACGACAAAATTCTTTGGGTTACGAAAAGAAAAAAAAAAAAAGAAAAAGATTTCAACTCAAGTTCAGTACCATAACGAGAGTTGTATCATCGTCAAATCGGGGAGATACCCTTTATAAGAAAAATAGAATGGAATGTTATTTTTTCCTCTCCTCTCTCTCTCTCTCTCTTTTATTTTTTTTCCTTTTTTATCCTATTTTCTTTGTCTCTTCAATCGGTGTAGTGTTGTGTGTGTGTGTGTGTGTTGCGCTGCTGCGTAACACCAACGTAGAGAGAAATACCTTTGTTAAATAGGAAAGATTTAATGGGATAACAGTGAATGAGGTGGAGGTGGAGGTGGGGAGTAGGTGGTATAGGAGGGAGGAGGAGGGGTGGTAGTAATGAGTAGTAGTAGTAGTAGTAGTAGTAGTAGTGTAGTGATGAAGTGATTATGGTGGTGGTGTGTGTACGTCATTTCCGCGATACACGTGGACACACCCAGGAGCGGCGACGTAGAAAACGCAGGAAACTAACTCGGGACCCGGTGTAATATAAAAGCACATTGTTCGTTTCCTACGAAATGTTGATTTCTGTATAAAATCGTTCTGGCATGACCGACGATTCTTTTTTTTTTTTTTTTTTTTTTTTTTTTTTTAATGCAACCACCGGTTGCCGGACGATACTTAGAGTAACGCGCGGTGTATATATCTGTTTTTAGAAAACCGCGACCGCGAACCGGTAGAGAAATTATTTGGATTCACGAAAGTACCCTGTATACGATGAATGGATTTAAATTAAACGGCACGAGCACGAATTTTAGATAGAATTTTTCTCTTCTCTCTCTCTCTCTCTCTCTTTTTTTCTTTCTTTGAAGAACGACTTTTAATCGTCGACCGGTTCTTCTCCTCCCCTCCCTTTTTTTTTCCTTTTGAACCTACTCCTCTCTGTCTGTCCCTTCTTCTTTATTTGTTTCTTTTGATTTTTTTTCAACCTTTTTTTTTAATTTTTTGTTTGATTGATTCAAAAAAAATTTCTTTTATTTATTTACTTATTTATTTATTTTTGTTTGTTTGTTATTGTTTCATCATCGCAGCCAAAGTCCAAGCAAGGGTACGAGGACATTCTACGCGGAGAGATATTTAGATGGCAAGCGCCTGAATTATTTTCCGGTATATCCTGCAAAGAGAGCGACGTTTACGGGCTTGCGTTACTCATATGGGAAATGTGCACGAGTAAGCATCGATTTGATTTTAATTAATTTTTTTTTTTTCTCTAGTAGTTTGCTCGAATAATAAAAAAGAGATCGGTGTTATTTCTCTCCTCTTTCTCTCTGTCTGTCTCTATGTCAGAGAGATCAGTACTATTGTACTAATTTATATCCATGAAATGATTTGTAAAATAAATTAGGAATTACGATACCTTTCTTGTTATTTTTTTTTGCTTTGTTTGATTGTTTTTTTTTTTTTTATTTTTTTCATTTATTCTCTTTTATTATTATTATTATCATTATTATCATCATATTTTTATTACATCATCACATTTTTACATGTCTCCAATTGTTTGACAGCGCGAGTACCATGGTCCGGCTGCGATATGTCAGAAGTAAAGAAACAGTATCACCAATTGAAACGTGGCATTCCCATAGATTTATGCAATTCCGTACCGTTGGTTAATAGTCTATTGGAAATTGCCTTACAAGTTGACATTGCCAAAAGAAGCATAGACATTAATAAAATACGTAGATTGTTGCAAAGTCTCGAGGTGAGTTAGACCGAATGGCGATTCCTTTGAAAATTTTTTTTTAGACCATTATATCATCATCATCATCATCATCATCATCATCATCATCATCATCATCATCATCATCATCATCATCATCATCATCATCATCATCATCGTCGTCGTCGTCGTAATCATTAATTTTAGATACAGTACGAGCACAAGGATCCCGTGTACGTGGAGGAGTATAAAAGGGAAAAAAAGGAAATTGGCAAGAGGACAAACGCAACGACCCCAATTGCTGAACCAACGTCGATCACGAGAAATTTGGACGGAGTCTCGTCGCCAAAGAATTCAACCGAAGATGGATGTTGTTTGAATCTAACGACGAGTAAAAAAAAACAAAGTTTGGATCCAATCAAAAGCGAGAGGGATAATTTTGATCATGTCAAAACTAAACAGTGTCTCGATCCAACGAGAACTAAGACCAAAACGTGCGACACCGTAGTTCCGATAGATTCGACGAGTCCCAAAGATTTAACGAACGCCGTAAGGGAAGAAGACGTCGTGACGACGTCGAATATCAACGAGGAGGATCGTAAAGACACAGAATCGCGTACGTTGGTACGAGATAATGGGGAAACGATAAAGATGAAAAATAAGAACGTTGATACGGTCACGTCGAAATTACAATCGTTCAATACGTTTAGAAGGTCGCAACAGATGAAGACGAAGAAATTTTCATCCGTCGCGTCGTCGAACGACAACGCGTACAGGAAAGTAAGACTGATACCGACGAAAAATCTTTCGGAATCCGATAGCAGCTCGATATTGTCGTCGTCCCCGTCGCCACCCGGTATAAACGATCTTGCCGATGACATTCCGATCGACGTCAACGCGCGTCAAAATTTGCAACGTCTCAAGGAACTTTTAGCCGATAGGAGGGAACGTTTCTTCGACGTCGTCGGTTTGCCGAGGTTGTTCGAACGAAGTGAAAGTTCAAGAGGTAAAAAATAATGATCATACGCGTAATCGTCGATGGGAAAATACCATAAACCTTTTATGATCGTGGAGGAGTGATCTATCAAATGTTCTTTCCTTTCTTTTTTTTTTTTTTTCGATAGGTTCGATCGCGGAGACCGAGCAAAAGAAATCGTCCAATGAGAAAAGTAAAGATTACGAGCCGCACAAACCGGCCAGTCACAAAACTTCCTTGGAACCAAAATTCAACAGATCTCCTGGCTCTTATGATTCGTCTTACGTGTCGCCTAATCAAGTGACTCGCAAAGTACACTATCGCATTATTATTAATAATAATAATTCCTTTTTCTTTTTTGTTCCCCCCCCCCTCATTTACCGTCAAACGTCTTTCTGTACCCACGCGTTATTGTTGTAACGATCAATTTATTTATTTATTTATTTTTTTTTTTTTTTTCATATCGTTATTATTTCTCTTCGTGCAGCAACCATACTCTCAGATGCCTGTCAATATAAAAAATGCGATAATGCAACCGCGCGTACTAATACCGGATCCACGGAACTTCTTCGAATCGTCCTTATGGAAAAAGGAAAGAGAAATTTGTATATCAAAAATGAGAAAGGAGGACCAAAACGAAATGGTAATTAATACGATAACGATATTATCTAAGATCGATATCTAGTAAACATCGTTGATATATATATATATATATATATACATATATATGCGTTAATTAATTTTTTTTTTTTTTTTAATTCAATCAACAGCAAACGTCGCAAGAGAGTTCTCAAAGTACGTCTACGAAATTAGGTGTCACGAGACGTTCGGATATACGTAATATAAATAAAAAATCAGGTTTGCGACGATCTACTAATATATACCTTATACGAAACACACGGTCGATATTTGTCGACAAAAAAATTATAATACGTAACTACGGGGTCGAGAACACGGGGTGTAAGATATACATTATCTTTATTTATTTATTTTTCCTTTCCTTTTTTTTTTCTTTTTTTTTATAGAAAAAAATAAGCAAAACAAGAGGGTACTCGTAGTCGATAACGTACCCGAGCCGGAGGAGGAAATGATAATAGGGTATAATAGAAATAACTCGTTGCAAGTATTGAAGGATGCGTTGGATCGAGCGACGGAAATAATTTGTTCGACGTCCGTTCATAATGAACCCGTTACCACGTGCGTACCTTCTCAATCTTACAACAACAACAACAACAATAACAACGATGACGTTGTAACGAAGAAGGCGTACATCGGCAGGCCATTTATCGACAAGGCATACGATTTGACTTACACCGACGATATCGAAGAACTCAAAGCGAAAGATAAAACTGATTACGCTTGTAGGACGTCTTTGCCGAGTAAAAATACGCCCGTCGATATCACCGAACCATCGGGAAATAAATTTTATGACGTCAAAATCGTTCCGAGCGATTTCACGTACGTTAGAGAACACGAGGAATGCGAGAAGGTCATTCGACGTTTGAAAAATCCATCCCTCGTTCGTGAAACGATAAAAGCCAATAACGAAAAGGTTTCTAACGACGATCATACTTCCTCCTCCTCCTCCTCCTCCTCCTCCAAGGAATTCTTTACACCGATGACGATCGGTGAAAAGTACGGCTTCGAGTCGCCCTTCATTTCGGCGTTAAATAATAATTGCAAGAATTGTAACAATAAAATATCGTTGCAAAGAAGACGTTCCTTGCCGGCCACATTCCCACGTCCACCAAGGATAGGAAGTAACTCGCAATTAGGCAAACTACCGATACGTAAGGCCGTAAGTAGAACGAGACGATGACGACGATGATGATCATTGATCATTGATCATTGATCATTGATCATCACGAACATCGATCATTGGTGATATTATTCCAGTAGATAGGGGAAGGGAAATTTTATATTTTTTTTTTTTATCGTTAATTATTTCAGGATCATTCGATGAGTAGCTCCATAGAGGACTTTTACATCGACGATGATAATTTAGAGTTGATGAATTTAAATATAAATATGTTGCTGTTGGACGATGAAATGTACTACGATAATAATTATTTGTTTGGCAAACAAACAAATTGAAGTTCTTCTTTCAAGGCTGACGACTTTGGGTTATTTATTTTTTTCTCTTTTGTTTCTCCTTTTTTTTTTTTCGTATTCTATCGATTGAATTTTATTCACACGTTTAGTTTTTATAGATTTGACTAATATTGATATTAATTGGAAAATTCCAACAACGGTTTGTAAAGAAAGTATTAGAACGAAAAAAAGAAAACTAAGAAAAAAAAAATAAGAACAAAAACAAAAATAATAATAAGTGCTTAAGCTTTATTTTCGCTGATAAATAAACACTACCAAAAAAAAAAAAAAGAAAAACTAATTTCATTCGTACAATATATATATTATTTCGTTACATTTTATATAAGTTTCTTGTATGTATTATTAATATACTAATTATATAGTCTTCTATCCTTATGATGTAATTTATTAGTACAATAACTTAATAAGAAACATTTTATTTCAAGCTATAGAAAATAATTGGATTTATTTAAATTGACAGAATATAAATAAATAAATATATATATATATATTTATTTATTTATTTATTTATACATATATATATATATATATATATATATATTATAAAGCAATTATAATAGCAAAATTCAATTGAAATATTTGACAAAAAAGAAATTTAAGATTAAAACATTAAATATAATTTTTCTATCTCTTTGTAATCTACGTGTGTTTATAATAAAGCATTCTAATGCACTGGAATATTACTTTCAAAGATCTCTTTTACCTAGTATTTAAATATATATATCATTAATAAAAAAAAAGAAAAGAAAAAAAAAATATACATATAGGACAAATTTGCGCAGAGATATATGCAGCTGCATACGTATACCTTAATTTGTGTGTTTTAATATTACTATATTTATTACTTAATCATGAAATATATAGATTATTTGGAAAGTCATCCTCCAAGTATTATATCCCTAAACCGAATACAGAAACGATACAATACATGGTCTTGTTTTCCCAGCGTACGGTACAGCTTCCATCTGTAGCATTATCCCAAAAGCACGAGCTAGCTGTATGTAATCCTGCTCCATTCTTTTGCATGATCGTACATGTTACTAATAATTAAGAGAATTAATATAGTAAATATATAATAAAATTTGTCCATAAAACCATATATATATATCGTTATACAATGATATACAAACCAATATATTTATACGGTTTTTGTAGCCTGGTAAGATTTCCTAGACAAGCTTCAACGACGTTCGATGTCCATTGATTAACTTTATTATGCTGATAAGCGTTTCCACCGATGGAAACTTCAATGGCTTCTTTAATAATTTTGCTCACAGTATCGACCACAAATTGTGTCTGAAAAGACACAAGAAAATGATTAGATTATTAATTTATTCAATTTGATAAATATCTAGTTTAAATAGAACTACTATTTCTAAATAATGTATGTTTATAATATATATTTATATATTTTCGAACATAAGACGATTATTTATTTTCATAAATAATATTGTAATTTTTTTTCTCTTTTTTCTCAACAAAAAAGAAAAGAAAAACAGACGATTACTAACCTCTTCTTGCATATCCTCCATGACGATGGATTATTAAAAATATATATTAACGAAGGAAATATAATTTTTATCCCTTAAATTGCGTTACTTGGGAGCGTGGTTGTATAAATGAATAAATCCCTTGAAAACTCACAATTAGGCGTGACACTTTCATACGTCAAAATATTTTTGTAAAATGATTGCACTCGGATATTTAACCAAAAATTGACATAAGTAATACAAGTAGTACATTTTATATACACACACACACATATATATATATATATATATAATCTATTTGTGTTGTTCTTTTTTTTTTACATATACGAAAAGAAAAAAAGAAGAAAGTTTATGACATATAAATCTCGAACAAATTCGATAGTTCTATTTCCTTTAAATTTATGGTACGTTCATATTTAATACGTATAGAACATAGTACCAGTAAGCAGCTGATGCCGCCATATTCAGTTCTTATGTCACGTCGACAAAAAGAAACATTTTAATTGTGTCACAAATCTTGTAGTTTAGAAATTTTAATGATAATACTTGAGGAAATTCAATACTATCCCGTCTACGACATTTTGTATTTTTATTTTAAAGTAATAAAAGTATAAAAATTTCTTCCTCGCGGTGCTGCAGTTTCGATTGGTTCGTACCGATAAAATTCTACCAATCAATTTGAAGCACAACGCAAAGTTCAAAATGTCGCGAATATTTACAATTCATTTGGAATTAAATGTGTTCAAGTAATTGAAGTTACATTAAGTTCAAAGAACGAGTGAAAATATTATAATCGTGAAACATTATAAAGATTTTTTATTTCTTTTCAGTGCAATATGTTGCCACAACATTTTGTCATTAAATTAATATCCGATGAATTGATCAGAACCAATCATATGGTTAGTCTGAAAGGTTTTCAATATTTTAGCACTGGAAGTAAATTAATGGAACGTATACCACGTAATCTAAAGGATTGTTCAAGATTAATACCTCGTAAAAAATCTATAAGCAGGGAAGATACAGATCTTAAGGCAGAAACGGATAGCAGTTTCTCTTGGTTTAAAACAGAAACTACGCTACCTCGCTCTTTCTCCATAAGTAATGTTAAAAATTGGTGGGAATATAATAAGAAAATAATGTATGCCAAGAAACAAGAACCAAATCTTGAAAAAATTCAATTATTGGGTAGTAACATAGCCGCCGCATATTTTGTCATTCAATGGAATGGAAAAGTTAAGTTTAAAAACTCGAATTGGTTGGAAGCGACCAAGGATAAACCCGTACGTTTGCCAAATTTTTATAAACCGAACTATATTATTACTAGTATTGACGCAAGTAATACGTTAATATGTTATGAAGGGCTTAAAAGTATAAATTCGCTTCATTATTTAAAATGGCTCAGTTTTAAGAACTGCAAATATATAGACGATTGGTGCGTTGACAAAATATCAGCTCAATATCCAGCGTTGGAGTATTTGGATATTTCTGGCTGTAAAAATGTTTCCGAAAGGGCATTGGAGGCTTTATACAGATTACGTAAACTGAGAACATTAATAGTGACTAATCATGATAAATCTGCGGCATTTGAATTGACATGCTTCATGTTGGAAGAATGTAATCCAAATTTAAAATGCAAGATATTAAATTCTTGGTATTTAAATAATTCAGAGGAAGAGAAAGATTATATAATAGACCAATGATTTAATTATATTTATACAATATATATGTCTATATACAAACGATATCTACATCATAAATTCTTCATGACATTTCTTAATTTATTTTTTTCTCTATACTTCTTGACGTAATATAATTCAGCTTTGTTGGTGACGCCATATGTCTTTAAATTTTCTTTATCATTTAAGAGTTGTACATCGTCGAAGCATAAATTATACTTTCTCCAAACGTGTTTCCAACTTATTTTCTTGTTAATATTGTCTCTTTTGAAACACAAGTTTGTGTGTCTCTTGATGGCTTTTTTTAAATCAAGCACCGTAGTTGTATGAGTAGGTACCTGTATATAAATAAAAAAAAGTTGTTATAGATATATATATATATATATATATATATATATATGAACATATATATCTATATTTTTTCTCCGCACATTTAATCCTTTCCAATAAAATTGAAATGATACGAATAGATTACATAAATAAAATATTACCACGATGGAAAGTGTTGGCAGCTCTCCACGATTTAAAAATAATGTAATCGCTTGTCCCTGGGCCACCGCTATTTGCGCTTTAATCTCGTCCACTGTTACGTTTAAAGGTAATCCAAATAAGAAAGGATCGCTTTCGATTACATTGTCAATAGCTTCTTTAGTCAACTTAACCAATTCCTGATGATCTAAATCTGACTTTGCATTATCATTAGAAACAATTTTTTCTCTCCTTTCATTTGTCGTATCACCCGATTTATCGATATCGAAGGAAAAACTTTGTTCTTTGACGTTTTCGTTCATGTTTTATTCATCAAAATTTTTTCAAACGTTTCTCTTGTATCGACGACGTTTTTCACAATCAATCGCGTAAACGTATACAGAGGTTTTATTTATAACGAAATTACCGCCACCTGTCGTACGTAAGACGAGTTAAAATAGATCGATACAGTAGGACCAACGAATATCAATATCCTTCGAGAGGTAACTAAGAAAACATCGTTGGCGCCATCTGTTGTCCCCGATACGAACTTAATGGAAGTTTTCGAGAATCGAACGCTCGCGCCATCTAAATGTCAGGTGACTAAATTAGATATAAATATTATGAAACTTAACATGGAGAGGATAATAACGTCGAATTAGAGAAATCAAAGGACAGTTGTAAGTAAAATAACTTTTTTATTAACAATAATATTTTATTCGTGATATATATATATATATATAAACATATATATATATATCGCTTGAACATATTATGATTACATTAACAAAGTTTTTGTAACAATATCATTACGTCGTAATTTTTTAACGCCAACGTGTACTCGTTAAAGGATTATACGTCCCTCGCATATTTAATATTACAAAAGGTACATACTCTTCGTTTTTATTTCATTTCCTTCTTTCTTTCATCGTTCGTTTTGTTTTGTCTCTTTTATTTTCTTCTCCCAAGATATCACACGTTAGCTTTTTCGATGAAATTGAAGAAAAAGTATTACAATTCGTACGCGATAATTATCCGTCGTAAAGTCGGAACGATCTAATTACTACCAAATCGTATAATTTAATTATATCCTTAAACTTAATCTATAATCTTTCGAATGATAATCTATAAATCTATTTATTTAAACGATTCCCGTTTAAACGAAACGATATACGAGGATGCATATATGTAATAATACGTATGTGCGTTCGTGCATGCGTGCGTGCGTGCGTGCGTGCGTGCGTGCGTGTGTGTATATATATATATATATATATATTTATATATATATATACATACATATATATAAAAATATTATAGGACGTCCATTTTGATAATGGTAAAGGAAAGATTAAAAAAAAAAAAAGAAAAAAAAGCAAAGAAGAAATTATATTCGAAATCATCGCTTTCTCGGCGTTATTTTCAATTTTATTCCATCCTTATTGACGAGAACCAATTCGGATATTAGACGAAGTTTGTCCTCGGACAACAATGATTCTACGTGGTAGGACTTTAGTATGGATAATATGAATACCTTAACTACCACCGTAGCGAACTTCCATCCAATGCAATTACGTGATCCAGCGCTGAATGGTATGAACGTGTAGGACGGTAATTTCGGGCTACTTGGTAGAAATCTTTCGGGTTTGTAGACGTCCGGTTCGGGAAAATAGCGTACGTCACGGTGTAACAGATACGAGTTTATTAGGACCGTCGAACCAACTGGAATATTGTGTCCCACTAAACGACGAAGACGACGAGGAAGAAGAAGACGAAGACGAAGATGAAGAAGAAGAAGAAGATAACCGAAAAAAAAAGAAAAAAGAAATCAATGAAAACACTTCTCTATTTTTCTATTATCATTATCATTTTTTTATATATATATATATATATAAAATCGACGAAAAAAATTTAGAATTAAAAATTAAAAAATACAAAAAAAGAAATCGATAAAAACATTTTTTTATTTTTCTATTATTATTATTATTTTTTATATATATATATATATATATATATATATATATATATATATAAAATCGACGAAAAAAATTTAGAATTAAAAATTAAAAAGTAGAAAAAGAAATCGATAAAAACATTTTTCTATTTTTTCTATTTTTCTATTATTATTATTATTATTATTATTATTATTATTATTATTATTATTATTATTATTATTATTATTAGATTTGGAATTTAATTGTTATGTATATTTGTTGCAATGTATTAACGATATCGAATATACTCACGTATTTTGATGGGACTATAAATTTGTCTGGCGATTAATGGAACCACCGGGTAGAGACGCCATGATTCTTTGATGCACGCGTCCAATAGTACCAATTTGTTCAACGTTTCTAACGTTATTTCTTTGTCGCCTACGATCTCGTCGTACTCGTCTAGTATTTGTTCCTTGAAAAAATAAAAAATCAAAGATTGATCGACCGGGAACACGAAACGAATTTGCTTCGAATTTATTTGTTTACTATTTCTTTTTTTTTTTTTTTGTTCTATTGCTCTAATTCGAACTCCCATTTTTTTTATCTCTATTCTTGAGAAGAGAAAAAAAAATTACCGCACAGCAAAAAAAAAAAAAGAAAAAGAAAAGAACAATCAAGTTTAAAAATTTATGAACACTCTTCATAATGCGTACAATGTATCCAGGATATGCTGCATACAATAATTTCCAGGATAAAAAAATCTAATGTAAAAATTGTGAAACGCACCTGATACTCGGGTCGTCTTCCCAAAGCATACAAAATCCAGGATATGCTGGTAGCCGTCGTGTCGTGGCCGGCAAACATAAACGTGTTGACCTCGTCGCGTATGTTGGTGTCGGTCAATATCGTACCGTCCTTCGATATCTCCAACAACAAATCCAATAATGCACGATGCTTCTTCGTTGGCTTGTTAGAACCGTCTTTCCGATTGTTCATCCATTCCTGTTTTCTATCGGCTATCACCTAAACGTTATCAACGATTTCGAATCATTTAAATATATATATATTATTGATACGCGATTAGCATCAAGATTGATTATATTTATGTTGTTAACGTACATATGCGGTATATATAGGGTGTTTCAGCTAAAAAAAGGTCGTCCAAATATTTTTTTCGTTTCTTATGATGCGTTTTTTATGAAACTTTTATAGCATACTT